>JBBPBX010014052.1:38833-51478 GCA_038048925.1 Garcialebias charrua | reverse complement strand
CAGCTTGTGCTGAATCCTCTGATTTATCGATAAAGACAAAAAGGTCTGGACCTCGTCATTGGTCCAAGACACTATTTTTGGAGCTTCCATACTGAACTAGAAACTAGAAATTAAAACGAACTAACTGGGGGTATCAAGTGACATAGCTCTGCTGGCCAATCAACGGCTGCTGCCTGCTTGTGTCAAAATCGTCACCTCGGAGCAGTTTGCTTGAAACCACGAACAAAATGGTCCTGTAAACTGGGTTGAGTGGGGTTAGGTACCGGCAGTGGACAGGCCCTTAACTGGTGCCATGTGGTGCAGAACCAATGAGTGTAGACAGTGGCAAAGTGCCAATTGCCTAGGCTAAACTGGGCTATATTTGGTCTAAAAGTGAACATTTAGATGGTGTAGTGGCAGGGCTTCCGACTTGGGACCCGAAGGACGCGGGTTCGCGCCCCGGCCACTACACACCTTGGGGTGTCTATGAGTGCACACCTAATTCTCCAGCTCCCCGGGCGCTTTCTGGCTGCTCACTGCACCACCTGGTGGTGGTTGGGTTAAATGCAGAGACGAATTTCGTCTGTGTATGGGAAACATACACAGATGACAGAAAAAGACATTATTATTATTATTATTTAATAGACATCTAAGTTTCAATTAGATGTTTTTATGTCTTTTAGATGTTTATATGTCTAAATGAATATGACTTAAAGACACCTAATCAATGTCTAGTTAGAACTTAGATATCTACTAAAATTTAACTTTTAAACTAAATCTTGCCCAATTTAAGCTTAGACATTCTGACATAATTTAGACGTCTTTTGCTATTTTAAACGGTACTCAGCTTCCACATAAAATTAATTGGGGGGAGTGGTGGTGCAGAGGTTAGAGATGGTGGGCCTGTGATCGGAAGATCGCTGGTTCAAGCCCCGGTACCAACAACATAAAAAAATGTGGGTGGAAAAAGGTGAAACACCCACACCTGCCTCCACCCTCATTCGCCCCACTCTGGGCCCCTGAGCAAGGCCCTTAACCCCCACCATCTGCTCCCTAACAGGTCTCTCTTGAAAATGAGTTCTCGTGGCTCAATGAGACTACCTGGATAAATAAAGGGTAAATGAAAAAAATTTTTTTTTAAATGTATACACTGTTTTAATTCAGTGTTCAACAATGAAAATAAGAAGGAATTGTAAGTAACCTGCACTACACAGGCACATCAGAATGTCTTCAAAGTTTGACCAAACAGCTATAATGCCATCATTTCTCAACTAAAGAGGCTCTTGGTTTGAAACTCAGGCATAAAAAGGTGGAGGGTGATATGCATTCCTTCCAATAATGTTTGGCCAGTAATAAAACAAATAATAAAACAATTAAAATCAATAACAATATCAGCTAAGATCAAAAGTAGAATCATGAGGAGGTAGAGTATGCTTGGTCGAAAAGAAAGGTCTTCAAGTCGCTCTTAAAGTCAACCACAGACTGTGGGGCTCTTAGACAGTCAGGAAGAGAGTTCCACAGGCGGGGGGCAGCCACACTGAAAGCCCGGTCTCCCATGGTCCTTAATTTGGTTCTCGGAATGTGAAGGAGATTGCTGTTCTGTGACCGCAGCGAACGGGTGGATGAGTATGGAATGAGAATATCCTTCAGATAATCTGGTGAAGTTCCGTGTAAGCATTGATGTGTAATGAGAGCAGTTTTGTACTGAATTCTGTAGGCAACAGGAAGCCAATGAAGGTTATGGAGAATTGGCGTAATATGTTCAAATTTACGAACTCTCAACAAGATCCTTGCTGCACTGTTTTGAATATATTGAAGTTTCTGAAGGTTTTTGCCAGGGATTCCAATAAACAGGGAGTTGCAGTAGTCGAGCCTGGAGGAGACAAAAGCATGGACGAGCTTCTCAGCATCGGAAAAAGTTAGGGATGGGCGAAGTCTGGAGATGTTTCGAAGATGGAAGAAGCAAGTTTTAAACAGATGCTTAATGTGATTTCAAATGTAAGATTGGAGTCCATTTTTATTCCAAGATTAGTAACAGAGGTGGAGAGGGGGATGTCTTGTCCAGAAAAGGAAAGTCTTGTTATAGGAGATGTTTGTACCTGGTGAGGGGTGCCAATCAGTATGGCCTCAGTCTTGGAGCAGTTTAATTGAAGAAAGTTCTGATTCATCCATGCCCTAATTGCCTCCAGGCAGGCAGAGAGGGCAGTGAGTGAAGATGTACATGAACATGTTGTGATTACATTTTGTTAGTTTGAAAAATATCTGCTTTGTGGTTTCTGAGATATAAGATATGTGTTAAATACTAGTAGAAAAAAAAAGCTAGGTCGACACACTTATGTCTATAAAAAAATCGAATTTTAATTCAAATAACTCCAACAGCTTACAGTATGCACATAAACATGTAGTGATTACACTGTGTTGGTTTGAAAAATATCTGCTTTGTGGTTTCTGAGATATTTGATACATCCATCCATCCATCCATCCATCTTCTTCCGCTTATCCGGGGTCGGGTCGCGGGGGTAGCAGCCTAAGTAGGGAGGCCCAGACTTCCCTCTCCCCAGCCACTTGGAGCAGTTCCTCCGGGGGAATCCCAAGGCGTTCCCAGGCCAGCCGAGAAACATAGTCCCTCCAGCGTGTCCTGGGTCTTCCTCTGGGTCTCCTCCCGGTGGGACATGCCCGGAACACCTCACCAGGGAGGCGTCCAGGAGGCATCCTAACCAGATGCCCGAGCCACCTCAACTGGCTCCTCTCGATGTGGAGAAGCAGCGGCTCTACTCCGAGTCCCTCCCGGATGACTGAGCTTCTCACCCTATCTCTAAGGGAGAGTCCAGACACCCTGCGGAGAAAACTCATTTCAGCCGCTTGTATCCGAGATCTTGTTCTTTCGGTCATAACCCAAAGCTCATGACCATAGATGAGGGTGGGAACGTAGATCGATCGGTAAATTGAGAGCTTTGCCTTTTGACTCAGCTCTCTCTTCACCACGACAGACCGGTACAGCGCCCGCTTCACTGCGGACGCTGCACCTATCCGCCTATCGATCTCACGCTCCAGTTTTCCCTCATTCGTGAACAAGATCCCGAGATACTTAAACTCCTCCACTTGGGGCAGGACCTCCTCCCCGACCCGGAGAGGGCATGCTACCCTTTTCCGGCTCAAGACCATGGCCTCGGATTTGGAGGAACTGATCCTCATCCCGGCCGCATCACACTCGGCTGCAAACCGCTCCAGTGAAAGTTGTAAATCACGAACTGATGAAGCCAGTAGGACCACATCATCTGCAAAAAACAGAGAAGCGATTCTAAGGTCACCAAAACGGATCCTCTCAACACCTTGGCTGCGCCTAGAAATTCTGTCCATAAAAGTTATGAACAGAATCGGTGACAAAGGGCAACCTTGGCGGAGTCCAACTCTCACCGGAAACGAGCCTGACTTACTGCCGGCAATGCGGACCAAGCTCTGACACCGGTCGTACAGGGACCTAACAGCCCTTATCAAAGGGCCTGGTACCCCATACTCCCGGAGTACCCCCCACAGAACCCCCCGAGGGACGCGGTCGAATGCCTTCTCCAAGTCCACAAAACACATGTAAACTGGTTGGGCAAACTCCCACGCACCCTCCAGGACCCTGCTGAGGGTGTAGAGCTGGTCCAGTGTTCCACGACCAGGACGAAAACCACACTGCTCCTCCTGAATCCGAGGTTCGACTATCCGACGGACCCTCCTCTCCAGAACCCCTGAATAGACCTTACCAGGGAGGCTTAAGAGTGTGATCCCCCTATAGTTGGAACACACCCTACGGTCCCCCTTTTTAAATAGGGGAACCACCACCCCAGTCTGCCAATCCAAGGGAACTGCCCCCGATGTCCACGCGATATTGCAGAGTCGCGTAAGCCAACACAACCCTACAACATCCAGAGCCCTAAGGAACTCCGGGCGAATCTCATCCACCCCCGGAGCCTTGCCACCGCGGAGCTTTTTAACCACCTCGGCGACCTCAGCACCAGAGATCGGAGAACCCGACCCAAAGTCCCCAGGCTCTGCTTCCTCAGTGGAAGACGTGCCAGTAGGATTGAGGAGGTCTTCGAAGTATTCCGCCCACCGACTCACAACATCCCGAGTTGAGGTCAGCAGCACGCCACCTCCACCATAAATGGTGTTGGTCTCGTACCTCTTTCCCCCCCTGAGACGCCGGATGGTGGACCAGAATCGCCTCGAAGCCGTACGGAAGTCATTCTCCATGGCCTCTCCGAACTCCTCCCACGCCCGAGTTTTTGCCTCAGCAACCACCCGAGCCGCATGCCGCTTGGACTGCCGGTACCTATCAGCTGCTTCCGGGGTCCCACAAGCCAAAAAGGCCCAATAGGACTCCTTCTTCAGCCTGACAGCATCCCTCACTGCCGGTGTCCACCACCGGGTTCGAGGGTTGCCACCTCGACAGGCACCAACAACCTTGCGGCCACAGCTCCGATAAGCTGCCTCGACAATAGAGGCGCGGAACACGGCCCACTCGGACTCCATGTCCCCCGCCTCCCTCGGAACGTGTTCAAAGCTCTCCCGGAGGTGGGAGTTAAAGCTCCGTCTTACGGGAGACTCTGCCAGACGTTCCCAGCAGACCCTCACGATACGTTTGGGTCTGCCAGGTCTGACCGGCATCCTCCCCCACCATCGGAGCAAACTCACCACCAGGTAGTGGTCAGTAGACAGCTCCGCCCCTCTCCTCACCCGAGTGTCCAAGACATGCGGCCGCAGATCAGATGAGACGACAACAAAGTCGATCATCGAACTGCGACCTAGGGTGTCCTGGTGCCAAGAGCACATATGGACACCCTTATGCTTAAACATGGTGTTCGTTATGGACAATCCATGACGAGCACAGAAGTCCAATAACAGAACACCACTCTGGTTCAGATCAGGGGGGCCGTTCCTCCCAACCACACCCCTCCAGGTCTCACTGTCATTGCCCACGTGAGCGTTGAAGTCCCCCAGTAGAACAAGGGAGTCCCCAGGAGGCGCACTCTCCAATACCCCCTCCAAGGACTCCAAAAAGGGTGGGTAGTCTGAGCTGCCGTTTGGTGCATAGGCACAAACAACAGTCAGAGCCCGTCCCCCCACACGTAGGCGAAGGGAGGCTACCCTCTCGTTCACCGGGGTGAACCCCAACGTACAGGCACCAAGATGGGGGGCAACCAGTATGCCCACTCCTGCTCGGCGCCTCTCACCAGGGGCAACTCCAGAGTGGAAGAGTGTCCAACCCCTCTCAAGGAAACTGGTTCCAGAGCCAGAGCCATGCGTTGAGGTGAGTCCGACTATTTCTAGTCGGAACCTCTCAACCTCACACACTAGCTCAGGCTCCTTCCCCACCAGAGAGGTGACATTCCATGTCCCAATGGCCAGCTTCTGTAGCCGAGGATCAGACCGCCAGGGTCCCCGCCCTCGGCCACCACCCATCTCACATTGCACCCGACCCCTTTGGCCCCTCCCACAGGTGGTGAGCCCATGGGAAGGGGGACCCACGTCTCCTCTTCGGGCTGTGCCCGGCCGGGCTCCATGGGTAAAAGCCCGGCCACCAGGCGCTCGCCAGCGTGCCCCACCTCCGGGCCTGGCTCCAGAGTGGGGCCCCGGTGACCCGCGTCCGGGCGAGGGAAAACTTAGTCCATTAATTGTACTCATCATAGGTTTTTTTTTTTGATACATGTATATATATATCTTACATATATCTTATAAAATATATCTACATATAAAAAGTTTCTAGACTGAATTACCGGTAACCATGTTTTTCTTTTTTTTTTACAGTTAAGACGAAGAAGTCAACACCAGAATTTATCAACTTGTGTCTTCTGGAGGAAGCCATGAGACAACAGGAAAAAAATCATTTAGGTGGATGCAGTATTTATTTTTGTGCTTTTTTCACTTCTTAGTTTTCATAATAAACATTTTATTTCTTAAGTGGTGTCATTGAACAATAATTTCCTAAACATATTTTACAATGTTAAGTGTGTACAGTATAGTGTTTGTTTAAAAACATACTGGAAGTTAAGAATATTTTCCATTTGCATTTGACCTTTAAAGAATCATAAGAAAAAGATTATTAGATTTGAACAGCCATCCATCCATCCATCCATCCTTCCTGATGTCGTGTCATGAGTAGTGCAGCAGCTTTTGCCAGGATGCACAGACGTCAACATGAACCCATCCATCCATCCATCCATCCTGATGTCGGGTTGTGGGTGCAGCAGCTTTTCCAAGGATGCACAGATGTCAACATGAACCCATCCATCCATCCATCCTGATGTCGGGTTGTGGGTGCATGAGTAGTGCAGCAGCTTTTCCAAGGATGCACAGACGTCGCCATCAACCCCGATGAAGCTGTTCTTGGATGCCCAAACGAGTTTCCTGATCAACAAACATTTAATTATTAATACTTTGTTTTTACGTTTAAAGAAACATGCTTTTAATGTTTATGGGACAGTTTAAACCAAATTATCCATTTGCATTTGACTTTGAATTATCCCTGACAAAATATTACCGTTTAAATTTAATGAAATACAAACATTTAATATTACAGGGCCAATTGAAACCTAATTAATTCCTAATCTGTACCTTACTGTAAAAATAGTTTAACTGATTACAGGGCAGTGTGATCAATGTGTTAAGCAATGTTAACAGGAACCTTGTACATATATGAGAATAATCTTTATTATAAAGAAACAAAATGGAAAACACATGGGTTTAAAACAAGCTGAAAAGGCAATAAAGTAAGATCAGAGCATTAAATAGCTCAAGGGACATTACCGCCAACAGGTGGTGAGACAAGGTCCTGCAGGGTGTTCTTCTTCTAACGTTTAGTGGTGGCTAGTAAATAGCTTGAGGTAACACTACCGCCACCACGTGGTAGGACGAGTGAGATTCTACACCCCGCCCACAGAAGGGCTGCAGTAGTGAATACATGTGAGCCGATCCGAACTGAACCAGACCGGACCAGACTGAGCCGCTCTGGGCCGGTAAGTGGAAAAGGGGCATTAGTGCCTGTGCCCCGGCCCAGCAGCCTCATTGGTTCCTGATGGTTTCTGGTCACTGACAGTGCTTGTCAACCTGTGCAGTTTTCTAAATGTCCATGTCCTGACTTGGTTTCTATACCCACGGTTGTATTAACGCCTTTCTGCATGTTGTCCACGTTTTTTTTATTTTTTATTACCGGTATACAGTATAATTATTATTATGTTGTTGTTGTTGTTTGTTTATCATTTATTTATTTTATTATTACTGTTTGTAGCAGCAGGATGGGATAGATAAGGAGGGGTAAGGGGAACAGGAAGAAAAAAAAAAAAACGTCATGCCCGTTTTGTTTTCGTTTTCACAACCTGTTAATGGATGCTTAAATAAAATTTTTTTTTTAAAGAAAATTTTTTTAATATTGTGGGAGGTGGACAAGTGGCTCCTAATCCTCTGCATGTTGAGTCTCAGTGCAGAGCACCAGTACTACCATTTTTGCTGCAGGCTTAATACATTTCAAAAGGAACATCTGATGGTGCTCATCCATTTCCTCTCAATAACCCGAGTAATTCAATCAGCAGCTAAAACACATTTCAGCCTGAACAAACAAGCAGAAAGTCAAACCAGCCGAAGGGGAAGTGACAAATCAGGCTGCCAATGGTTTTCTGTTGGTTCTGTGTGCAGGTCTCTGCAGGATCAGACCAGTCCTAGTCACATGGATCAAACCAGCACGATTTAAAAACAGGTTGACCTTGAGAAACTTGGAAGAAAAAGAAAAAACCTCAAGCTTGTGTCAATACAATCAATAAATATATGTCCCCTCAGCACTTTAGAGCGAGGCAGACGAGTGAGAAAAGAAAGCAGGATACCTAGAAACTAGGGGTNTTCCACTTTCCACTTTGGATAATTATTTCCTCTATTTCCCAGAATGCCACTCAGCGACCTCCGGAGAACAGGCGTGAACTTGTTGCATCCAGCCAAGTTACGTATACTGTATGTGTGGGCAGAGGCAGCAGCAACAATAGATAGGAGCCAGATAGCTGAATTTTTTCACTCAAGAAAAAATGAGTCACACTCCTACTCAAAACACAGCGAGCCTTGTGGCGTGTTGTCCACGGAGAAGTGGCCGGCTCTGCTTCATAACTCATCATAACCCTGAATTCAACTCTTATTTTCAATTTCAGTAGATCAGCTTTAAAAATAAACTAAATTAAGCACTGTAGATGCAAAAAAAGGGCCTGGGAAAAAAAAAATCAGGTTATCATTTATTTTTATATGTAGCCTGAAAAGCGGAACAAAACTAAATATTTGAGACAAATTTTTACCAATATGCTATAGTTGCTGATTATATTGATCACTTCAATGTAGATTTATCTACAGTACTTGGATTATTGAGCATGCATCAGGATATCTCTTTGTTATCATTTAATTTGGTGTTGTTAGGATTTGAAAAGATTGATATAGCAGGCTAAAAAGCTAAAGGATTTTATGCAATACAAGAAAAAACGAGTGTCAGTGGGTAACTGTCACAGTTACCGTATTTTCCGGTGTATAGGTCGCACCTTTTTATGGTTTTTTCAAGGCCTGTGACCTATACTCAGGTGCGACCTATATATGGCTTCTTTTCACTTTCGATGAAACAAATTTTTAAATCCAGCTCATTTCACAATTACGTTCATTTATTAAGGAAAAGTTCAGCTCAGACACATATTTGCTATAATTTTTATCAAACAAATAATTGTTTTTAAAGACCGAGTAAAGTAAAATTAAATGTGTGCTTTGAGTTTGTCACACGGCATAAATATGTGTTATTAATCACCCATATAAATCTGACTGATTAAAAACATTGTTTACCTTATAAAATTAAGTCTCAAAAATAATGAAAAAACATAATTGTGCCCTGGTCTGAAATGGGACAGTGGTTTGGACATGTCCAGAGGAGGGACAGTGGTTTGGACATGTCCAGAGGAGGGACAGTGGTTTGGACATGTCCAGAGGAGGGACAGTGGTTTGGACATGTCCAGAGGAGGGACAGTGGTTTGGACATGTCCAGAGGAGGGACAGTGGTTTGGACATGTCCAGAGGAGGGACAGTGGTTTGGACATGTCCAGAGGAGGGACAGTGGTTTGGACATGTCCAGAGGAGGGACAGTGGTTTGGACATGTCCAGAGGAGGGACAGTGGTTTGGACATGTCCAGAGGAGGGACAGTGGTTTGGACATGTCCAGAGGAGGGACAGTGGTTTGGACATGTCCAGAGGAGGGACAGTGGTTTGGACATGTCCAGAGGAGGGACAGTGGTTTGGACATGTCCAGAGGAGGGACAGTGGTTTGGACATGTCCAGAGGAGGGACAGTGGTTTGGACATGTCCAGAGGAGGGACAGTGGTTTGGACATGTCCAGAGGAGGGACAGTGGTTTGGACATGTCCAGAGGAGGGACAGTGGTTTGGACATGTCCAGAGGAGGGACAGTGGTTTGGACATGTCCAGAGGAGGGACAGTGGTTTGGACATGTCCAGAGGAGGGACAGTGGTTTGGACATGTCCAGAGGAGGGACAGTGGTTTGGACATGTCCAGAGGAGGGACAGTGGTTTGGACATGTCCAGAGGAGGGACAGTGGTTTGGACATGTCCAGAGGAGGGACAGTGGTTTGGACATGTCCAGAGGAGGGACAGTGGTTTGGACATGTCCAGAGGAGGGACAGTGGTTTGGACATGTCCAGAGGAGGGACAGTGGTTTGGACATGTCCAGAGGAGGGACAGTGGTTTGGACATGTCCAGAGGAGGGACAGTGGTTTGGACATGTCCAGAGGAGGGACAGTGGTTTGGACATGTCCAGAGGAGGGACAGTGGTTTGGACATGTCCAGAGGAGGGACAGTGGTTTGGACATGTCCAGAGGAGGGACAGTGGTTTGGACATGTCCAGAGGAGGGACAGTGGTTTGGACATGTCCAGAGGAGGGACAGTGGTTTGGACATGTCCAGAGGAGGGACAGTGGTTTGGACATGTCCAGAGGAGGGACAGTGGTTTGGACATGTCCAGAGGAGGGACAGTGGTTTGGACATGTCCAGAGGAGGGACAGTGGTTTGGACATGTCCAGAGGAGGGACAGTGGTTTGGACATGTCCAGAGGAGGGACAGTGGTTTGGACATGTCCAGAGGAGGGACAGTGGTTTGGACATGTCCAGAGGAGGGACAGTGGTTTGGACATGTCCAGAGGAGGGACAGTGGTTTGGACATGTCCAGAGGAGGGACAGTGGTTTGGACATGTCCAGAGGAGGGACAGTGGTTTGGACATGTCCAGAGGAGGGACAGTGGTTTGGACATGTCCAGAGGAGGGACAGTGGTTTGGACATGTCCAGAGGAGGGACAGTGGTTTGGACATGTCCAGAGGAGGGACAGTGGGTATATTGGTAGAAGGATGTTAGAAATGCAGCTGCCAGGAAAAAGACAAAGATATGTACGGATGAAGTTAAAGAGGACATGAAGGTAGTTGGAGTGAGGACAGAGGATGCAGAGGACAGAGTGAGGACAGAGGATGCAGAGGACAGAGTGAGGACAGAGGATGCAGAGGACAGAGTGAGGACAAACTGAGATGGAGGAGGATGACTTGCTGTGGAGAGCCCTGAAGAGGGAACAGCAGAAAGAAAAAGATGATTGGTGCATGCAAGTTGAGAAAATATTCAGAGAAGACCATTCAGATCTAGAACAGTGACAGTTGTAAGATTCAATTCAGTTCAGTTCAATTCAAAAATACTTTATTAATCCCAAAGGGAAATTATTTGTTGTGGTAACTCGTTAGTCTCATTCCATGAAGAGATATTATAGATACTGATGGCTGTAGGCAGGAAGGATCCCTTGTAAAGGCCTGTCCCACAGCGGATCTGAAGAGAGACACTGTCCGATCCGTCCACTCAGACTCGGCTGGCCTCTCGGTTCCTCCGGGCTGCAGGACTGCCTGGATACTGGGCTGAACTCCTCCCAGCAGCCTGCTGAGCTCCTCGCCACTACAGTCAGCGGGTTGCAGGTGCCGGGGGATGATCCCGGTCCTTCTGCTGTCACGAGCCGTTTCCTGCCATTTCCACAATCTCAGTGGTCAGGCACTCGAGCAAAGCCAGCAAGGAGACGGGAATGCATCTACGGCTCCTCCTTTTCAACTCATTTGAGATTTTGGACTGTAGTTGAGATATTATTTAAGCTTTGATATGTTAATCAGCAGCTCTCAGTTATTAAAAAAAAACCACCTTGTTGTTATGGTTATGCAGCATAACAAATGTCCAAAAATAAAAAAGTGTCAGTAAAAATCCCTCTAGTTCAGTATCTGATACCAGAGGAAACAATCATCAAAAATAAAATAAAAATAATAATAAATGAATTAAAGTTTCCATAAACAATACATCAGAATGAATGTAACAGAGCTGCTACTCCAACATGCAGCCACCCCGAGCGGTGCAATTCTAGAATGATTCTAGTTGTTCTTCAGTTGATCCGTGTTGTGGGACTTCTCCACATAAAGATTTAATGGATGTGGGAAGGCAAATATGTTGGTGCTTACTGCTTATAGTTGACTTATGTAAAGAGTCATGGAAGTCATGTTTGCATGAGCAGGTGGAGGTACAGATCAGGGATCTAAAATATTCCTGCTGGTTCCAGTACAGTGTCTGATTAGGACTTTGGACTGTTTTTAATATCTAATATTTCCTCACACAGATCCGGATCTAAGCTTTTTATTATTTCTCAGATCTGAGTGGGCCGAAAATGTAAGTTGCAACGTGAACTTCATTCCCGCAGCCATGATGAGAGACATGCAAAGCAGCTCAAAGTCATGTGTAATATGCAAACTGTTCAGGGTTTAGTAAACACTAAATCAATGTTGTTTTAGTGCACGTGCATCATAAAGTGAGAATAAACCAGTTGTCTGCAGGGTGATGTCATCAAACTGACTCTGTGTTTAACAAGCAATTTAATTTAGAATTACTTCTTTCATATTTAGTTATCCATACAATACTTTAATTGATTAGAGTTGTTTCTCATCTTTATATTAAAGCTAAATTAGTTTGATGTGGGATTCTGTGAGGTTATTATGAGTAGTCAGCGTCTTACCTGTAGCAGAAAGAGGAAAGTATGAAGCGCCAGCAGCTCGTGATCTCAAACAACCTGAAGAAGATGCAGAATACTTGTAGAGCGGTGGTTATATTTTTACACTCGTTCACTGAGGCCACTGTTGTTTATTTCCACCCATTTTCTCTAAAGTAAGTCAGTGTTGGCCAGATTATGCTGCCTGTCTGTGGATTAGCTGTGCAGTTTTGGTACAATCCAGATGTTCTGTGGAAAAAATGCAATAAAACACTCGTCTGATGTGCAGTGATGGATTCCTCATGTTTTAATCTTCTTCTCTGCTCACTTGTTGACTCTGTCATTGTAAAGAAAATGGACCTGGTGTCAAACTGGAACCTGGAGTTAATTTTCTACTAGGGATGCGCAATATTGGATTTTTGGCCAATATCTGATATTGATATGCCAGATATATGTAAAAACTTATTTGGCCGATAACCAACAACTGATAACTGATACCAATACCAATATTTTTCCCCCCTAGACCTATTTACAGAAACTACATAGCTTTCTCTGCTGTGGAATCAAGATACAGGTTGTCCCTGACAGAGTCAGACCC
>JBBPBX010014052.1:7176-35217 GCA_038048925.1 Garcialebias charrua | reverse complement strand
ATCCATCCATCCATTAATCCATCCATCATCGATCATCCATCCATCCATCCATCTATCCATCCATCCATTAATCCATCCATCGTCGATCATCCATCCATCTATCCATCCATCCATTAATCCATCCATCCATCCATCCATTAATCCATCCATCATCCATCCATCCATTAATCCATCCATCATCGGTCATCCATCCATCCATTAATCCATCCATCCATTAATCCATCATCATCCATCATCCATCCATCCATTAATCCATCCATCCATTAATCAATCCATCCATCCATCCATCCATCTTTCATCCATTAATCCATCCATCCATCCATCATCCATCCATCCATCCATTAATCCATCCATCCATCCATTAATCCATCCAGCCATCCAAGGAGCCAAGATGGTCTAGTGGCAGGGCTTTTGACTACGGATCCGAAGGTCGCGGGTTCGCGCCCCGGCCACTACCCAGCTTGGGGTGTCTATGAGTGCACACCTATTTCTCCAGCTCCCCGGGCGCTTTCGGGCTGCTCACTGCACCACCTGGTAGGTGGTTGGGTTAAATGCAGAGACGAATTTCGTCTGTGTATGGGAACATATGCAGATGACAGGAATAGACATTATTATTATTATTATTATTGTTAATCCATCCATCCATCCACCCATCCATCCATCCATCCATCCATCCATCATTCATCTAACCATCCACCCACCCATCCATCCATCCATCCATCCATCCATCCATTCATCTGTCCAACCATTCATTCATTCATCCATCCATCCAATCAACCAACCATCCATCCATCCATCCATTCAGCCAACCATCATCCATCCATCCATCCATCCATCCATCCAACCAACCACAACCAACCAACCAACCAACCAACCAACCAACCAACCAACCAACCAACCAACCAACCAACCAACCAACCATCCATCCATCCATCCATCCATCCATCCATCCATCCATCCATCCATCCAAGTGTTACTTTTATGCCTGAAATTTTCATCACAACCAAACCCAAAAGGAACCAAAATCACATGAGCCAATGGGGTATAAAGAACGAAAAAATACCTCCTCCCCCATAAAAAGCCTGATTTGATTATTACAGAATTAAATTCTAAATAATAATTATTTTTAGAAGACATTTAATGCATCTTAGAATTTCATGCATTTAAATGCCATCTATTTCTTTAACTATATTCTAGTTTCTGTTGTTCCAGTATACACACAGTGAACCACAACAGCTACTGTATACTGTAGACTGATGCTCACAACACATCTAGTCCATTCAGTCTACTTTGTGATGTAATTTTCTGACCATATTGTGCAGCTTACATTGAATATGGAGTAATCGCAGCATCAAACATGTAAAATGTTATCAGCAATGCCTCTTAGCTTTGTTAGCTTCCCTTAGTTCATTTCTACGTCTCTCCATCCTCTCAGAGGTTTGGTACATTTTGGGATGCTCTCAATGAATGTTATGATCCAATATGGATTATCGGTAGTTGACTTTTGTCCTGGTCAGCAGAGTGAAGTAATTCTTTGTATCTTTTTCTCCCACAGAGAGTTTTTAGTCATTTCACATACTCTGTGAAGCCAACCTCTCAACGCATCGTGCAGGACAGGGTCCTCCAGCGGAGTTGCAGGGATGTACCAGGAGGTAGCCTTCCTGGCAGGAAACACTGACCACCAGTTCACCCCCTTTCACTTCAAACGTGTAGAGAATCCACAAGAGGTCACATCTAAGAAGGGTTTGTTCTACAAGCGAGCCCGGGTCCTGCTCAAGCCTCTGCCCCACCAGCAGGATGGAGACAAGACTGGCCTGGCCGACAGGGCGGCCATTATCAACGTGGGGGGCATCAAGTACCACATCCCCTGGTCCACGCTGGATGAGTTCCCCCTGACCCGATTGGGCAAGCTGCACAGTTGCAGCAACGAAGCTGAGATCATGGATGTGTGCGACGACTACGACGGTAGTCGTAACGAGTATTTTTTCGATCGAAACCCGTCTGCCTTTCGCATCATCGTGACCTTTTTGGCGGCGGGGAAGCTGAGGCTCCTGAGGGAGATGTGTGCCTTGTCCTTCCAGGAGGAGCTGCTGTACTGGGGGCTGGAGGAGAACGACCTGGAGTGGTGCTGCCTCAGGAAGCTGCGCCTCCGGGAGGAGGAGTACAAGGTGCAGCAGAGACTGGAAGAGGAGGAGGCGGAGCTGACCTCGCCACAGTCCTGCGAGGAGAGCCAGCAGCTCCCAGGGGCACCGGAGGAGCCCCCCAGAGAAAGCTGCATGCTCAGGCTGAGGGACATGGTGGAGAACCCACATTCAGGTATACCAGGAAAACTCTTCGCCTGCCTCTCAGTCTTATTTGTTGCCATCACTGCTGTGACGCTGTGTGTCAGCACCATGCCGGACCTTCGAGCCGAGGAGGAGCGGGTAAGTTCATCCACAAAATGACCACCTCATTCTGCTCTTTTTTTTTACTAAATTAAATTTACTGTCTAAAATACTTTAGCTTTATCTTGTAAATTAAACTTTTATGTTATTAAAATATCTGCTGCATTTGTCTACGTCATGTTAAAACAGCAAAAAGCAAAAGTTTAGCTTTTTCTTGGAGGGATTGGAGTTTGTTTGTGTTTTATTGTTGTTGTTGTCTCTAAATGTTGCGCAAATAACATTCAGATTCAAGATTGTAAATACAAGTTTCTTCAGTGCATCACAAGGAACTATAAAATATAATCCTAAATTAGAAATTTTTTGAATATTATTGTAACAATAACAAATTTAACCAGATTTAAACTTTTTATATTTTTCTTTTGTTCTATTTCCTACAAAGAAGTCTTAAGCTGTGCTCCAATGTGATGGACTGAATGTGCCATGGGTATTTTTCTGCTTTATTTTTAATTAATTTGTTTTTTCTGTGGTCTCACAGGGGTAAATAAGTTTTGTCAGTGATGGTCACGTGGACATATCTTTAAAAAAACATCTGGAATACAGACTTGTATGAACACAATTCACGTTTCCTCATCCATTGCCCTCAAACTGTGATCCAACAGGTACTCAGGCTCTCTTCAGTGGCACAAATAGACTAATTTTGGTATTTACAAGTTAAATAACAAGCTAACTCATGAACTGAACTGTAAAAAGCAAATAAAAAGCCAAAAAGATGTGTGAAAATGGAAATTACTTACCAAAAACAAAAAACAGGACATTTCCAGAACCATAATGGTAATTCAAGTCGAGGACACTAAACATAGACTTGTGGCTACCTAATCAGCATCAGTGAGGAAATTTACCGGTAGTTCAAGTTATTTTAAACTTGTATTTTATTGTGGGACAGAAGGAGAACCAAGGTTATAGTGCATGTGGTCATGTTCTGTCAGCAATGGAAATATCACATCTGAAACCAAACCCTTCAATCAGGGTTGGGTGTGTTTTTGTCTGTAATTCACCATGAATTAGTGCAATGATGGAAACTATTTGCAAAGAATGAAGAAGGGGAAGGCAGTAGGACCTGATGACATACAGTGGAGATTTGGAAATGCCTTGGAAAGATGGCAGTGAGGTTTTTAACTCAAATATTTAATGAATATTTAGATATATATCTGGAGAAAATGTCTGGGGAATGGAGAAGAGTGCTGGGGCCTCATGTATCAACCGTGCGTGCGCACAAAAACATTGCGCACGTCACTTTCCACGCAAAACCCCGTATGTAACAAAAATGAAATGAACGTGAATATCTGCGCATCCAAGTACATTTCCACGCCAGCTCCCCTGTTGGCGTACGCACGTTTCTGTGGTTATTGTTCCTTTGGCGACACTTACAGGTGATTCAGAGAAACTGAAGCCCCACAGTCTGTGGTTGACTTTAAGAGCGGCTTGAAGACCTTTCTTTTCAACCGAGCATACTCTGCCTCCTCATGATTCTACTTTTGATCATAGCTGATACTGTTGTTGATTTTAATTGTTTATTAAATGTTTTATTGACATTTAATTCTGTTGCACCTTGTAGCACTTTGAGATTTTCATTAATGAAAAGTGCGTTATAAATTGAATTCATTATTATTATTATTATTATTATTATTATTATTATTATTATTATTAACTGTTCATGATGTGAAAATGATTAATATTCCCATCAAACACACGATTAACAAGTATTACATCCACATGACGCAGTTAAATAAAGCACGCGCAAAGTTGTGCCAAAAATAAATTTAACAGGAACGGATTCATTCAGCCTTACTGGAGGATATAATAAATACGTAGTGTAACACGCAGAGCATTCATTTATAAACAGATATAATTTTCTGATCTATGATATGGCTTATCAGCCGTTTTCAGAAATAATCATTTTTCAGTTTGGCACTGCTGCGCTCTGGAGCAACACAGGTGCATCACGCGTGCACATGAGAAGCAGCAGCGATCAAACTGTTCCACAGGAGCTTTGTTGAGGGAGCTGGCAGGTCGATCGGGACTGTGCCATTCCAGTCCACACAAAGCCGGATCATGTCCAATAGAATGGTCTCATCTATATGATTCCAAAGGCTGAGTGGTCGCGCTTTGGAGCGCGCGCGCACCCTCACACGGCAGCTGGAGGTGATTCATAATCTGCGTTTATTGTAGATTTCTCCAAAATGACACGTGAAAGTACACCATATATAACTTGTTGGAGAGTAACAGCTTCACAGACAAACAGATTGCGCACAAGGCTGTGGCGCGCGCAGCGTTTGGAGACTCCAACATCACGTCATGTCATGAAAACTCTCCACTGAGACGCACAGACCCGTTTCTTCATGTCATCTATTAAATAAACAAAGATCTATGTTCAACCAAACATCCAAGTTCCTCTGTGTTTACAGTAATTATGGTAATAAACTCGTGCGCAAAGTTAATATTTTCACTCAGAATGAATGGATGAGCTGGCGCACCAAAGCAGGGTGCGCGCACACACAAATACCGACACACAATCACTCGTTCTTTGCGTGATGAACACATTTTATTACTATTCTTACTTAGGATTTTTTCCTCACTCATATTATATTAAATTCATTATTTTCCTGAATCTAGAAATGATTTCTGATCGCGCAGGGATCAAACAAACATGTCCTTCACACATGCAGGAAGTAATTTGCATCTGTTTAACATATGTAAATGAAGGCGTGTCAGGGGAGGTGTCTCACGTGCGCTCAGTTCCACGTTGGTTGTGATGTACAAAAGGAATGTGCGTGGATTCCGGTGTACGCACAGTTTGATACATCTGGATTTTTTTGTGCGTACACACTTTTCTGGATTTGACCGTACGTCACTTTTCAGTAGGAAATCCACGCAAGTCTTTGTACATGAGGCCCCTGGTCCCATTTTTAAGAACAAGGGTGATGTACAGAGTTGTAGCAACTACAGGGGAATTAAGTTGATGAGCCACACAATGAAGATCTGGGAGAGAGTTGTGGAAGCAAGACTTAGACAAGAGGTGACTATCTGTGAGCAGCAGTATGGTTTCATGCCAAGAAAGAGCACAACAGGCACCATCTTTGCTTTGAGGATTCCAGACTCAAGATTCAAGGTTCTTTATTGGCATTCACTTTGCATGTGGTACTGTACATGAGGTAGAATGAAATTGTATACACAGGGTTCCAGTTATGTCCAACAATAGCAAAAATATTAAGTATAAAAAGAAACAGATGCTGATAGAGAAGTACAGAGAGGTTCAGAAAGAACTCCATTGTGTCTTTGTGGATTTAGAAAAACCATATGACAGGGTGCTGAAGAAGGAGGTGTGGTATTGCATGAGGAAATCTGGAGCCGCAGAGGAGTATGTTAGACTGGTACAGGACATGTATTTGCATGAGGACAGCAGGACAGTGGTGAGATGTGCTGTAGGAGTGATGGATAGCTTCAAGGTGGAGGTGGGAGTGCATCAAGGATCGGCTCTGAGCCCCTTCTTGTTTGCTCTGGTGATGGACCGACTAACAGATGAGGTCAGGCAGGAATCCCCATGGACTATGATGTTTGCAGATGACATTGTGATATGTGGTGAGAACAGGGAACAGGTGGAAGAGAACTTGGAGAGGTGGAGGTATTCACTTGAAAGAAGAGGAATGAAAGTCAGTCGTAGTAAGACAGAGTACATGTGTGTGAATGAGAGGGAGGCTGGTGGAACAGTGAGGCTACAAGGAGCAGAGGTCACAAAGGTGCAGGACTTCAAGTACTTGGGGTCCACTGTCCAGGGAAATGGGGAATGTGGTAAAGAGGTGAAAAAGAGAGTCCAGGCAGGATGGAGTGGATGGAGAAAAGTTTCAGGAGTGATTTGTGACAAAAAGGTGTCAGCAAAGGTCAAAGGAAAAGTTTACAAGACAGTGGTGAGACCAGCTATGTTGTATGGTCTGGAGACAGTGTCATTGACAAAAAGACAGGAGAAAGAACTGGAAGTAGCAGAAATGAAGATGTTGAGGTTCTCCTTAGGAGTGACAAGGATGGATAAGATCAGGAATGAGATCATCAGAGGTACAGCACATGTTGAACAACTGGGAGATAAAGTTAGAGAGACCAGACTGAGATGGTTTGGACTAGGGTTGTACATCTCTGTGTGACAGACGATTCGATTCACATCTAGATACAAGGGTTACGATTCGATTCAAAAACGATTTATTGTAAAAACGGAACGATTCGATTCGATTCGATGCAGTGTAAAAGCGATTCGGTTCGATTCGGTGCAGTGTAAAAGCGATTCGGTTCGATTCGATTAAACTTCAAATAATTCTACGTTTTAATATTTGTTGATGTACCGGTAGACAAATATTTCATTATGAAAGAAAAAGGACCATTTCTATAAATGTGACATTCTTAGAGCATTTTTAAATTTGTAAAAGTCCACATATATCATATCTAAAAGGGTGCTGTAAAGCACTGGTAAAAATAAAGTAAAAAGCCAAACAAAATAATCACATGTTAAATGTGTTTATTTTTAAACATGGACCTAAAGACCAGCTAAAAGAAAATTTCCTACAGAAAATACAGAAAAAATATAAAAGGCACAAATGGTTACAGCAGCATGTAATAAAATAAAAATCACTAGGGAAAAAAAACCCAGGAATAAGCTATAAGCACAAAGCTCCTGAGTCCTGTGCAATATAACCTGTCATACAACCTGTAGTTTGGTAGTTATGTGCAATATAGATCATGTGCATTTTAGCTTATATTTCATTACTACCTTGAAATAGTTATTCACACAAATTCATCCTGCTTCACCGTTAAAATTCTACCATGTTGTTTACTATTTTTCTCTTCAGAAACTTTGTAAATATTATAATTACTGTTTCACTTTTTGGTAGTTTATTTTGTACCCTTATTGCATGCTTTAGTATTTCCTGTTTGCTTGTTGTTTGTTTTTTAGCAAGTCAAAATCGTTTTTTCTCATCCTGAGCATTTCATTGTACTAAGTTAACCCTGTGTTAACCTGCATATGACAAATAAACACTTGAACTTGAACTTAATAATACAAAACATAATGCAAGAACAGTACACCTAACAACAGCAGCACGAACATGAGTTTGTGTGAGCAGGTGGGCACGGATTAATATAAAAACATGCTCTCTGTACCTCACGCTCTCTGTACCTCTTGACTTCTTCACTGGCCTGGTCCCTCACAGATCTAGTTGCCATCCTCACTTCAAAGTCTCCCAACAGCTCGTCCAGCGCTGACATTTTCTTCTTTTTACAAGGTGGTTCATCATCTGAAATAGAAAACATGCACCATATATTACTGGCTATGTTTGCCATGAAGTTTTTTTTTTACTGACTTTACCATTTTATGTAAAAATCTTCATCTGATGTTCAGAATTTATTTATGTAGGGACTCGTGTACATGTGTAAAAGATATATCATTATCATCATGATGATTATTTAACTCTTTCTGTGCATGCATGCAGATTCTCTCATTATTGTGAATGTGTTTTATGCTGATACAATGACTGCAGCACAAGATTAAGACAAAGTCAGCTCATTCTTGATCACAAGTTATAAAACACAAACCTGTATGCTCATCTTGGGTCTGGGGTGCATCATTGCAGCCGTCCAAATCTCCATTTGCAGGTTCAGTCTGCACTGGACCTCTCTGAACTGAATCCCCCGTTACCTAGAAATAAAACATGACATTACATTTAGTGTACACTGTACAGTATGGTTAAATGCAGTGTAAACAATCAAAAAACAGTAGGCAGAATAAATCTAGTGACAGCAACAAAACACAGCAGACTGTAAGATGTATTTTGACAGTGTGCTGAGGGATTTACCTTGTGATGCAGGGATGTTGCTTTAGCTGTGAATGTCCTCTCTGCATCATGGCTACTGTTGTAGCTTTATGCTTCTTATTAATCTTGTATGGCTGTGGGTCATAGTCATGCAGCTTATATTATAGGTGAAGGCTGAGACAACGCAGTTCGGGTCCAACAACGTGTTTATTCTTCTGTGTAACAACAAGACTGTTCACCCATTCTGTGGGCTCATTGACAGCAGTTATCACTGCTACTGAGGAAGGGCAGGGACTTAAAACAGTGTGGAAGAGATCTTCAAGGCCTGTGTAGCTCGTGAACTATCACTGAGTTGCCCGTAAAATTTAGTGATAACGTTACCCGTCGCTTTGTGTGTGGCAGCTGCATGATCCTGCTCGTTGTTGTGAGGCTTGAAAAGTTGTTGGTCGAGGTTTGTTGTGCTACCAGTCTGAGTGTACTTCAGAGGTGCGCTACATAGCTTACAACTAGCGTGGCTTTTGTCGAGTTTTCCGTCCTTCTAGTAAAACCCGAAAACGTTCCACACTTTAGATTTTTGTCTGGCTGATGTGTTGAAAATCTTTCGCAGTGACTCGCTAGCGCGCGCGGCTACTGTTTACATCCATGCTCGCTCGTCCTCTTGGTGAGCTATGGCGCATGCGTGAGAATAGCTTCGCTCTCGCGTTGTTTTAGAAACGCATTGTAAACCCAGCAAGTCTCGCGATAACCGGTCCGTAACCGGTCCGTGTCTTTTTAACCGGTTCATCTCTGGATTTGTGGCTGGTTGCTGTCGGTTTACGTGGCTGCTACCGATGCAACCACATCGCTAGCTTGTCAAACCGGATATCCGGTCGAATCGGTTAATCTATCCACAATATTCCTACGCCCCATGATGCCTTGCGCGAATTATGGGAACGACTTCCGCCTGAAGTGAGAGCAGCAGTTAAAGCCCAGTCTACTGGCTGTATTTTTCACTTTTGTTTTTTTGTTTTGTTTATTTCTAATTAATTGCAACGGTTACTTCGTGTTGGGTTAGTGGGTGTTGCTGTCGGGTAGACGTTTGTTCAAAGCGCAGTTTTCACTTCATCCCAAAAATAAGTAAACGTGAAGGATTTATCTCCATCGGACGAGCTGACAGCTGCCCCTCCTCTGCTCGGATCTGCTCCCGAAGACGTCGTGTTCAGATCACGTTTTCTCCGGTAAACAAAATATTCTACATAAATCATTTTGTGAAACAATTTCAGAACAATGTGAGAGTATAATTTTCTCTGTGTTGGAGCTGTTGTTTTTTTTCTTCATGATTTAGCACCGTCTACTAGCTGTGGTTAGCTTAGCATGTAGCGTTAGCATCTGTTAAAGTATTTACTAAACAAATCTGTGGATAAATAATATAACTACATGTGTGTGTAATACATTTGCAGTACATACATATGCTGTGTGTATGTGTATACTGTATGCACACTATATATACAGTATATATATATATACATACACACTACTGTAGTACTGTTTTGATTGTAGGTCCCTGTTACTCTCATGTGAATAAAGCAGTGGGATGCTGTTTGTACAGAAAATATTCCATAACACAAGTTCATCTTTTGGTTATTACTACATTTGTTCTATTGAAATATTTATATTTTCAGGAAGGCCTGCACACAAGTCACAGACTGGTCTCCCACGCTGAAGTTGACAGACACACTTACTCTGAGACGCAGGAGCAGAAGAACAAGTAATGACACAAGCACCTGGCACAATAATTCAAAAATATTAAAGTAAATCTAAGATAAAATTACTGAAATCAATATAAAATTGAACATTACAGTATATCTTTGTGAATGAGTAAAAAATGTAGGAGCAACTGTATTTATTCTTTCTACTTTGAGTAGCAAACTTGGTCTTATTTTAGACTTTGTGATGCAAACATGACAGTTTTATTCTTTTTTTAAGGTACAGACGAGTGAAGGGCCAAGTTCCATCGTCTTGGATTCCGGAGGGGTTTGCTGCTTGCTCCAGTCGTCCAGTGGTCGTCCAGTGGTCGTCCAGTGGTCGTCCAGTGGTCGTCCAGTGGTCCCACATGATGAGGAATCTGTTCCAGTTTGTTTAAAATCAGAAACTGCCCATCATTTCTTGTTGAAGAGTGTATTTGACCTGGTATTTATTCTTGTATTTATTCTGCAGCCAATCATTTTCATTAAAAGACATCAAATCACCCACAGTTCTCATATTGTATTCAGTTTCAAATGTTTTTAGTTTATTCATTCATTCATTCAACCTTTATTTATACAGGCTTGCCTCGTTGAGCCACGGGGACTCATTTACAAGAGGGACCTGTCTCACTCACACCCAGAGTCAATTTAGAGTTAACAATCAGCCTAAAATTTATAATTATAGCTTTTATTCTTATCAATCTCCTCCTGGAGGAGGAACCACAGCAACATGCATGTTTTTAAGTTTTGTACTTGTCAATAAAAAACTAAACTGGTAAGTTGCCAAAAAAACAATCACATCTAGTGTTTTTATTTGCAGTAGAACTTCTCATTAGACATTAAACAATGTATCTTATTGAAATAAAGAAGGTGAAACACAGCAACACCAAATGCACTTCAAACGCAGATTTATTTATAGAAATTATATTTTCACTCATTTGTTGCTGTGGTACATAACTGCACACAAACTTCTGGACCAACTGGAGCGTCATCCATCTCCTGGACCAACTGGAGCTTCATCCATCTCCTGGACCAACTGGAGCTTCATCCATCCCTGGACCAACTGGAGTGTCATCCATCCCTGGACCAACTGGAGCTTCATCCATCCATCCCTGGACCAACTGGAGCATCATCCATCCATCCCTGGAACTCACCTTATGCAGAAATATAACAGAAAGGAGGAAAAGAAAAGTACAGTATACAAACATTAGGGTTCATTTATGAACACACACAAACACACCTAGATTATATATAAAAGAAACCCACGCACACACACACCTATATTATATATATATATAAATAAACACAACAGACACCTATATTATATATACAGTATAAATAAATATACACAGACAGCATACATACAGTATATAGGTGCGTGTGTTTATTTGCCAGTTATGCACGAAAATATTAGTATCATTTAATCACTGACTACATAAAATCATTAAACTAAAAGCTGTCTCTTAAATCATACCTGGTGTTCTCGATCCTCTGGAGGATACAGAGTCTTTTTTCAGGTGGTTTCTCGTAGCCCAGCCACAAAGAAGGATGCAGGTTTTTGTTTTCGGAGCCTGTTCAACACACACTAGTTGCAGCCACAAATTCAGCTTCGTCTGATTATTCTTACAGCCACGAACAGCGCAACAGGTACCAGAGCTCCTCAAGACATCTTCGTGACAATATTAGCTCAAAATAACAGAAAACAGAACTTTAACAGAACTTCTACGATGCGCACAGATAAACAAGTAAACAACGAGGAGCCAATGCAGAAATTCTACTTCCGGGGTCAAAACGGAAGTAAGTCCCATAATCGCAAATACAGTGCCACCTTCAGGAATATTGTGGATACAACTTTTACAAACGTACAGTTAGCTGCGTTTCGCCTTTAGCTGCGCGTTTGCACCCGTCGGCCACCGTAGGGTTTTTATTCAGAAACTACAACTCTTGTTATTGCTACAAAAGTTAGCGTCATGTTGCCGAATAAAGATAAAAACATTAAATTTGTTTCGGTCTCCTTTTTTTACCTGTTTATTGTTTCCGGACGAGTCTCTGTCGAGGTGTAAATCTAAAGTCTTTTCATAACAGCCATTACGACGAAGGACATGTATGAAGGAAGGACCGGTGTTACCGTAAAATAGTTCCGTTGAAACAAACGTCCGTTCCGCTGAGAGACAAACATCTTTTTGTTGCAGTTGACTTGAATCTTGAATATTTATACACAATATATTTCTAAATTAAAGAAGTAAAATCCCAAGAAAACAGCTATTTCACGCAGATGGCCCAAGCCCAACTCAGAAAACATTGACTTTTGTACAAACTACCTTTAGGAAAATTACATGTAGGTTATATCTAAGATTGATATATTCAACAGTTGGCGAGGACAGAGAAGCCATATTTCTATTGAGCTTTATACAAAAAGTTTTAGTCATTTATGTTTAAAGTCTGATTACCGGTAGTTACATATTTTTGGAACATTTTGATAAAATAAAATTTCAACATAGCACTTCAAATGTTATAGAGATTGTTTTAATCATATACTTTTCTCCCCTAAGTTTCATGACTGCTTAATAATAATAATAATATGTATTTAAAAGTGTAAATGCTATGATTAAAATACATCTTCACCAAGCTAACCAGAAGCTGTATAAAAAACAGGTGAAAAATGGTGGTTGCAGAATAAAGCAAATGTACCACAAACCTCGCAAATTAAACAATGTCACTTTTAATTTTAATGCCACAAATGATAAACTTGTTTTTAAAAGTCTAAAAAAGCTTTTTCTACCTGGATTATTGAGCATGCATCAGGGTTGTTTTTAAAAGATTTTGACATTTATCTATGACCCCAACTTAACTTGGGGTCATAGATAAATGTCTAAATTATTTGATCTGTGTTGAAAAAGAGTCATGTCTCAGTGTTAACAACTTTACAGCATGTGCTAAAATAACATAAAAACTGTCTTAGTCGTGTTTTTAGAGCATTAAAAGGAATCCAAGCTCCCTGTAGACCACTATCATGGCTATAGTTTAAATTATATGCTAAAGAAAATACAGTACAGTACAACTCATCCAAAGACCATGGGTTCAGTATAGCCTGTTTTATCAGCTTCTGGATAAACAGATATGTTGAATTTTCTTTTGAGTATATCTTATTTGAGTTTAAAAAACATAATCCAGACATAGATGCAAGAACTTTTGTTCTGCTGATTTTGTCTTGAAAGCTGCTGCAGGTGTGAGAAGTGTTGCATTCGAACAACTGCATGAATCATACAGTGTCAAAAAGAGCTGAACATTTTCACAGAATTAGTCAGAGTCAGAGAGTCAGAGAGTCTTTATTGTCATTTGCACCGCATGTGGTACATGTGATGAAAACGAGATTATGTACACGGGGTCCCAGTTACATCCAACAACAAATGCAAGAGAAAAACAGTAATAACATCTAGAATTAACTAAGAGAAACATCAACTAGTAATACACTAAGCCCTAATGTAGTGGAAAAACATCATTATAAACAGCAGCACGAACATGAGTCTGTATGAGCAGATGGTCACAGATGAACACAGATGAACACAGATGAACACAGCAACAAGAAAACAGATCAGCATCAGCATGATGTGATATTTTGCAGTGTTTATTCTTATTATTTATTTATTCATGAGTCTAACAGCCTCAGGGTAGAAGCTGTTCCTCAGTCTAGTGGTTCTACATTTGATGCTCCTCAACCTCCGTCCTGAGGGGAGTGGGGCAAAGAGTGAGTGTGCTGGGTGAGTGAGGTCTTTCATGATGCAGGTGGCTCTTTTCCTGCATCTGGAGGTGTAAATGTCTGTGATGGTGGGGAGACTGACTCCAACAGACTTCTGTGCAGCCTTCACCACTCTCTGTAGAGCTTTCCTCTCTGCAACTGTGCAGCCTCCATGCCACACATTGATGCTGGAGCACAGGATGCTCTCCACTGCATGGACATGATAGTTGAATAAATGAAATGATTGAAACTTGTTTAAGTTGTGGTGCAGTTGATAACCGTTTGTGATCATCCAATTTAAAGTCCATTATAACAGTTTATGACCCCATAGATACAGAAATGTCCCATATCAAACTGACGAACAGGCTGACTTTAATCAAACAAAGCGGTCTGGAATAACTTTTACTGTGTTGGTTGGTACCATGTTCATATGTGTTAATGGGCTTTTTCTGCATAAATAAAACACACACTGTGCTCAAACATTTGACAAACAAAGGTAACAATGATGATGGAAAACACTTGAAAAAAATTACTGGATAGGCCTAATACCGTTTATAGCTTTTTGGATAATTGATTTCTACTTCCTGCATACTGGAGGATCCCATTCATCCACTTAAAATGTCTTCACTCACAAAATGAGATCTGTAACCTAAAAGACTTTTAAAATCCCTTTAGGTTTTTGTTTGTTTGTTTAGTTTTTGGGTGGTATGGTGGCGCAGTTGGTAGAGATGCTGCCTCTCAGCGAGAAGGTCGCCGGATTGAATCCTGGCCGAGGGGTCGTTCTGAATAGAGTTTGCATGTTCTCTCCGTGCATGCGTGGGTTTTCTGTGTGTACCGGTACTCTGGTTTCCTTACACTGTCCAGAAACACGCACGTTAGTCTGATTGGTAACTCTAAATTGTCCCTAGGTGAGAGAGTGAATGGTTGTTTGTCTATGTGTCTCTGTGATGGACTGGAGACCTGACCAGGGTGTCCCCACCTCTCACACAGTGACTGCTGGATATGTGCACCAGTGACCCCCACATCCCGAAAAGGAAGAAGTGGGTAAATATAATGGATGGATGGATGGATGGATGGATGGATCTTGCAGACCAGAAGGTAGTGCAAAGAGACTATGATAGATACAAATATTTTCTATTGATGTAAGCTGAAACTAAAAAGACAAAACAGCCATCCATCCATCCATCCATTATCTTTTACTCTCTTCTTCCTTTTCAGGTCACAGGGGTCACAAGATCAATTAAAAAAATATTTAGCACATTTTTTCTGCACTGTACTCAATACACCCTTCAAAGTTTTACTTAAAATTAAGAGATGGCACAATAAGCAATCAAAGGGTGCACAAAAGTTTGATTTCACAATCCAGACTTCTAGCTTGTGCATTTATAAACCTGTTCTATTGTTGAACTATGTTCATATGTTTAAACACTGTTTCCATAAAGTCCAGTATTTAATAACTTTGGCAGTTCAAACAAAAAGTGCTCAAAAACCACACACATCACAAGATAAGACTGCTTCATTGATTTCTACTGAGGAACTGTGATACTTTGATTTGTGCAGGAAGTGTGGGAAAATAAAATATAATGATGCCGATAATGATCAGAACTCTGCCCGTTGGGCGTTTTGTCACCAAACAGAACTTAGTGACCTCACATAAAACAATCCTCTCTCTCCTCTTTGACTCCTCGTAGCGTGGGTAATGAGTCCTTTTTGTAATGCCATTACCCAAGGATGTTGTTTATTGACCGTCCTTTGAACAAGCAAATCTTTTACCGTTTGATCCCAAACCTAATTAATCTCATCTGCATATAAACAGGGAGTGATGCTGAATGTTGTTAAGGAGCCATGAGGGTTAAAAGGAGAAACACATGCAGTCAGCTGCACCAACATGAAGTCAGAGTTTGATCCTTGTTAAAATAAGGTTTTACAATTTAATTCAATTCAATTTATTTATATAGCACCAAGTCACAACAGAAGTCGGCTCAGGGCAGTTCAGACTGTAGCTGTGGTTGTTTGCTGGTTTGGTAATGATAAACTGTTGAATTGAACTACATTTTAACTGGACAAACTTTGTTGATGTTTAACTAGAAACACCTATTTGTAGATGTTTCAAGTTTGCTGCAACAAAAGTAACCGCTAGCAGTGATATTCCAAAATAACACACTCCAGCTGTAGTCAAGGGATTACATAATATAAAACCCAAACACACAAACTGTTTTTTAAATGTTACTATAAAACTCACTTGATGACAGCGACAGTGTTTAAAAGAACAAAACCAAGAACCTTCACCAATGAATTTGTCTTTTCACACCGTGTCATGCTTGGGCTCATTTAATGGTTGTTATCTTTAAATTTAAGCCCTTGGTTTCCTTGTAATTTTGTTTAAATAAATAAAAAAGTTTGTTCTATATCTCACCTGCATTCACTTTGAACCATTTGTGAATATGAGTTTTTTTTAAACAATTACAGTATGCATCTATCAATCCATGTTCTTTACTCGTATCATGGGGATCGCTGGTGCTCATCTCCAGCAGTCAGAGTGGGGGAGGCGGGGGACACCAGTCCTGTGTCCATCATTAAAACAATATTAGAAAACCAGAACGATGGTATAGGTTTGTGATAAAGTACAGCAAAGATTTACAGGGTTAGCCATAAGAACTGATCAGATATAAGCTGCTGTCTTCGTACACATCAGTTTATTTGGTCAGCAGTCAGTTATTCTATTTTAAAGAGGTTTTAAAATACTCAGAGGAAGGACAAACTGCAGCAGACTCAGATTAAAGTAACGATACATTCTTATCTAACAATGACCAATCAGAACGTCTCCAACACATGAACAATGGTAAATATTATTACTATAAAGGATAGTTATCCTTATAGCATAAATAAAGTCAATTGTGGCACAAATGTTTTAAGCATGAAAGGAGGAAAATAAACTCCATTATCAATGTGCAAAATTTGTCAGTGGTGGAGATGTAATATATTTTCCATATTGAGACTTCCATGAAGCTGCAGGTCATGCAACTTGACCAACAGATTCAGGATTAAATGGGATTAAAAATACTTTTTTTTATTGCAAACGTAAGAAAGCAACTTGTGTCTTTTTTGGAGTTAGATTTTTATGCATCCAAATGAAAGCTTAAAACAATTTTTAAAACTAAATGCAAAGAAGAAGAAAAAAACAACTGAGAATTCATGTTGCTGCTTTACTGCAAAGTGGCCACAAGAGAGCAGTAGTTACCAGTTTAGTTATGTTATTGACACAAACTGTATTAGTTCTTTAAATAAGGACAGAATGATAATCAAAATAAGTTAACCCAATACTGATGAAGTTAGTGTACTCTTGAAGCTCATGCTAAATTATTCTATTGCAACATCATCATTTTAATAAAAGAGGATGTTATAAATACTAATAATTAATATTTTTCATTCACTCAACCTTTATTTAGGCAGGTTAATCCCATTGAGCCTCGAGGACTCATTTACAAGAGAGACCTGGCTACAAACAAAGAATGATGACAACAGCAACAGTAGAATTTCCTTGGACAATCAACAATAGACAATCATAAGAGAGAAATACAGATTTATTATTTTTTAACAAGTTAAAACAGATGTCAAAGTAGCTAAACAGATAGGTTATAAGGCAAATGTAGAAAACTAAAAACAGGAACATGTCTGCATTGGTTTTTGTTCTCAGGTTAGTTATTTAAAGAAAAAAATTATAATAAAAATGCTGAGTTTTGCTGTCATGTGAATGCTGCAAAAACCTATTCTTTGAGAGTATTGAAACTCATAAATAAGTAAAAACTCATATTAAAGACCTCAAAGTGACAGACAGGATGCCAGAGCAAATGTTGACTCTGCAGTAACGGACCGATGTCATAACCAGTGAAGGACATCATGAAACATTTACTCTGCTGAAACAGCTTTTTCTTGCCTTTGTAGTTTTATCACCTTACTTACACCTTCACTTTCTGCAAACCAGCTCACAAACTCTACATCTAGAGCTGCAGTTAATGTTGGTGATTCATGCAAACAGGATGATGTGAGGGATACAATTCCAAAACAGTTTAAGTGAATGATACATTATCGATAATTTCCAAGTTTCCAAAACTAATTTTCTTAAAACTGATTTGGGGCTTAAAATCTATTTTATTAATCAGTGTCACTTTCCCAGTGATGATATGAAGGGTGATTTTAATTTATGCCAGTCAAAAGATCTACTGTATTTTTGGGACTACCGGTATAAGGTGCATTAAGTGAAACAAAACAGTCAGATAAGTCGAACTTTATTCAACTCATTCACAATAACCACATGAAATTGGTTTGAGGTCAGTAATCACAACCAGAATTCATACATAAGGCGCACCGGATTTTAAGGCTCACTGTTGATTTTTGATCAAATTAAATAATTTTAAGTGCGTCGTATAGTCCGAAAAATACGGTAGTTCAAAACGAATGCGGAACGTGATTTTTAATTTCAAAGTCAAAGTCAACTTTATTGTCAGAACTGCAATATGTACAGGACATACACAGGATTGAAATTGCATTTCTCTCTCAGTCCCTCGGTGCAACAGTAACCATTTAAACACTAAACAATTAATAAACAAGCATAAAATGAAATAATAAAAGTTTAGTACTGTCCTGAGTTTTTTGCATAGTAGTTTTTCATAGTAGTAAAAAAAGTATAAAAAGTTTCACCAACACCAAAACACCAACATTTAATAAACATAATCATAAAATGAAATAGAGTGTAATACTGTCCTGAGTTTTTTCATAGTAGTTTTCCATAGTAGTATAAAAGTATAAAAAGTTTCACCAACAGCAAAAATGAAATAGAGTGTAATACTGTCCCGAAGTATAAAGTATAAAAAGTATATCTATAAAATAAATGAAGATTCAGGCTTAATTTAGGCTTAACTGAGAATTTAATGTGTCCCTGGATAAAAGATGAAGGTCTGAACTCCTCCTCCTCCTCAGACGTGTCCCACAGTGACTGTTTGTGGAATCCTGACAGGCAGATGTTTGCTTTTTAATAAGCATGTAGATTTCAATCACAGCACAGATAAGTTTTTTTTTTTTTTTTGGTAAAAAGTAAAAATGGACTACTGTATTAATCATTTTTGTTGAACAGGTATGGCTTTGAGCATCACAGTTTGTTTTAGTCCATCACTGATTTTCCTACAGGAGAACAGTAAATATTAATATAAAATTAATGTAACCAGAAATGCTGTTGTATTTCATATTCTGAACCACGTGAAACGTGCGTGTGTGTTCATTTGTCTGTAATATTAGCAAAAATATTGCACGAACAAGTGAACAGATATTTGTGAAATTCTCAGAAAAACATACGTCTGATCAAATGACATCTGGGGTCAACCCCTGAATTAAGAGTTTTTATTAATGCTTTTCTGACTAAATGTTTATCAATTTTTAAGAGTTAATGCTTAGTGAGGAAAAATATTTTAGTTTAGTGTCAAGAAACTATTTGCAATTAAGTTTGATCCGGCGCAAGAGTTGTGGGAAAAAACTAAGCTCGTTTTGTTCACATGACCTTGTAGCCTCCTTTGGTAACAGATCTAAAAGGGCCCATCCTTCTTGGAAAAACTAGTCTTTGATGAATGGTTGCATATCGCCCATCTCAATTCAAGCCTTGCAGTTCTTCTGAAAGGGAGTAAACTTGGAGATGGAGCACAGCTCAGCAGTTAAGGGCAAACTGACCTTGTAGCTTTTAGATGAAACAGAAAGCTTTTGGAGGTGCTTGGCACCGCTTTGAAAAACAAATTTTGAGTGAAGTCATTACACGTACTCCAACAAAGTATAAATTGAGAGGCGCTCGGCTGAACAATTTGAGAGTCTGCCGTGATCCTGATCCAGATGCTCGGCTGCGTTGATGTATATTCCCGCCAAACTGTGACGGCTCTCCCAGTTGTGTCAAAGGTGAGGAATAATGAGTTACATCAATGCCTAAGTTTGTACGGTTAGTACTGTGGCGAGATTTAAATAGACACGTTTATCTTAGCAGGAAAACTGTTTGACTTGTATGTTTATTGTATATCTGAAGAGATGTACAAATGTTTTGTCTTTGTTGTTTCCTTTTTCTGTCACAAGACTTCTTTAATAAATATTCATTATTTTTAATTAAGTCTGATGTGTGTGAACTTTTTCCAAACAGCCGTGCCTATCCTAAAACGAACCTGATTTAAAAGATGATAAAACATTAACCATTTTGGTTGATCTGAAATTTCATAGAACATTTTTGGCGTCACTTGCACAGGATTGAAATTGGATTGAAATTAAAGGAATACACCGTGCTGTTTGGGGGAAAAAAAGTGTGTCTTAATCTGTGGAGCTGGAAATAGGTGTGAGTCCTATTTCAGCTTGAAGCGGGTGAGAGTCCCGTTGTTTTGGAAACGGGTGTGATTCCCTTGTTGTTTTGAAAAGCGGATGGATTTCCCGTTGTTGAGAGCTGATTGTGGTGTGATACCCTATCAGCAATTTATGTCCTGTCTTACAAGCGGTTTTTGGGGGACGCCTTAAAAGCTGCTGATCGATTCTTTGAGTGCTGAGGAGAATCAGAAGATACACAGGAATTGTTTATGTATAGCTTGCCGTGCACGCAGCTAGAATAGTGACAGAAGTATTTTACCAGGGTTAAAAGAAAGAAAAATAACCCTTGTTGTCTATCTGAAAAGTAACAGAAGTATTTTACTTGTTGATCAGCTGTGAGTTTTGCCTCATTAAGTTCTGTCAGGTGATTTATTTGACAGCTTAGTTGAAGTAAAAAAAAACAGGAGCAACGCTTCTCCGTGTGTGTGTGTGTGTGTGTGTGTGTGTATGTGCCTCTGACTGAAGACAGCAGCTCTGAGGAGGTGGAGTGTGTTGGGAGTGAAAAGAAGCAGGTCGTGGACCAGGAAAGGTTGTTTCAGATAAAGAGGTTAAAAAGTGCAGCTTGAAGAAGGCATAGGACATTTGAGTGTGTTTTTGGGTGCTGAGTTAGGTTAGCCGGAGTGAGGAACGCATGAGGACAGTGATTAAACTGAAAAGAGGAACAGAGAGGTGCATGTATGCACCTAGGAGAAATGGAAAAAGAGTGTGTAAGAGTTTTTTGTCAATGAGGTTAAAGCTGTCAGCAGAGACAGAAATATTTGGGGAGACAAGAATAATAAGTGTGTGTCTCATCTGTTGTGAGTCTGAAAAAGGAAGAAGAAAAAAAATGTGAGTGTGTTTGGTTGCTGAATTTGTCAGCTGGAGTGTTAAAAAGACAGCAGAGGAGAGCATGAGGAGGTGTGTGCAGCCTGAGAGGAGCGGAGCTGCTCAGGCTGTGTCAGACCGAGACTCCTTCAAGGAGAATGAGGTCATTAGGGTCAGAACAGTGAAGCAGAGAAAGAGAGGAAAAAAGATCAGGTGAAGGAACGGAGGTCAGGAGACGGTCCTTGTTTGATGTTGTTGTTTTTTTTTTTATATATATACAGCAATGTTCGTGCATGTATGTTACGGGGTGCCAGTGGACGCACCGCGAGAGGGGGCGTGACATGGGTGCGCAGGTTTGTGTGTGTGAAAGTGAAAGTTATGCATGGAATGTTGAGCTGTAAAGGTAGAGAATGAGGAGTAGAGGAGGCTGGAGGAAGAATTAACAGGGAGCTCAGAAGGAGCTAAGAGAAAGTAGCTCTAAGAAAAGGAAAAGTGTTGGTTTTCATGCTTATTTTTGATTAAAAAAGAAGAAGAGGGGTTTTAAGGTTTTTTTCCCCTCTCCTTCAAGTTTAAAGAATGAACCTTTTATCTAAAATGATGACTAATTCCTGTCATTCTATCTCAGTCTTTTGCTGTTTTCCAAAGCTTGATGTCGTGGTGTGTCGTTGTCTGTCTGATGGGACAAACTGAGGTCGCGCAGAGGACGATGGGAGTGGCCGGGGCGCCTGTGACTGGTGTCGTCTGCTGGGTCACTTTATCGCTGCTGCAGAGCTGCTGGTGACTCCACGCCTCTTCGACACAAAGACGTGTCCTGAAAAGAGGACAGTTGGGGTCTTTGCCACGAGATGTACCTTGTTAAGGAGACAGGACGGCTTCAACTGTCCTGTGGGTCGGTCCTGCTGGTAACAAGTGTGGACAGAGCGTGGGCAGAGCAGAGGTGTCCGGCGCGTGTAACGTTCCAGTGCAACGACCTTGTGCATCGACCTTTAAGGTATTCAAGCTGTTCCAGAGGGTGGTGCCACAAGATCCATCGTGAAGTGACTAGTTTGGGAACATTCTTTATTGTTCTTTGAGTTTTTATTTTGTTTTATTTTACCTGAAGTGATAAAATCTGAAATGATGAAATGTGATTTGTTTTTAAGACTAAATAATGATTAATTTGAGACAGATATGTGCTGCAAACAGGAATAGGTTTTAGCTGGACAGTAAAATCGTCCTTAAAAAGTAACTAGGTGCCTTTTTAAAGGATGAATGTGTTGTAAGCTTGTGGAAGTGGGGACAACAAGACTTATTGATTGATTAATTGGCAATTTCTGCCTTTTCCTGGCAGTCTCCATTGGTTTGGGTCCCTTCTGATGCGCAATGAACGGATCCGGTCCATGAGTGCCGAAACTTATGATTGAGTTTCTATGTCTGACTGTCTGCTTGAAAGTGTTCACATGTGTTGAACAGGAGAAGGTTTTTATATAAGGTTTTTACATATGGTTTATACTAATAAAGTAAGAATATACAGTATCCCTCCTTTACTTTTTATTAGTACTTTGTTTTGTAGGACGGATCATATAATTAGATTAGTTTGTAACACTGTTTTAGAATGATGATTGAACTTATAGTGTGACTGGTAAATGTCCCATGAGGTGATAGGAAAAAATTTCAAAATTAGTCAGAAAATCAGAGGATGGAGTGAACTAAGAGTTTTTATTAATGATTTTCTGACTAAATGTTTATCAATTTTTAACACTACTTTGACTAAGGCTGCGCTTTTTTGCGCAAGTGAACTTGGTTTCTAAATCCCCCGGTCCCTTTCAGTGGGCTATATAATGTCGATTCAAATGCTAATGACCCTACTAAAGACCCATTAATTGTACACCTACACCCCCCCACCCCCTACCCCTAAGTCCAAAATCCTTGGACCCAGTGCAGGCCTTGTATAACACATAAGCACTTTATCGCTGCCAGGTCAAGCATGTTGTAGAACACGGCAATGGGCCGCACCGTATATAAATGTGCTATCTGGTCCATTATACCGGTGTGTCAGTTGACCTCAGGTCATGTGACCTGTGTCGGTCCGTCAGTTGACCTCATGTCATGTGACCTATGTCAGTCTGTCAGTTGACCTCATGTCGTGTGACCTGTGTCAGTCCATCAGTTGACTTCATGTCATGGTCCGTCAGTTGACCTCGGGACCGACACAGGTCACATGACATGAGGTCAACTGACAAAACGACACAGGTTACACAACATGAAGTCAACTGACGGACCGACACTGGTCACACGACATGAGGTCAACTGACGGACCAACACAAGTCACACGGCATGAGGTCAACTGACGTACCGACACAGGTCACATGACCTGAGGTCAAGTGACGGACCAACATAGGTCACACGACATGAAGTCAACTGACGGACCGACATAGGTCACACGGCATGAGGTCAACTGACGTACTGACACAGGTCACATGACCTGAGGTCAACTGACGGACCGACACAGGTCACATGACCCGAGGTCAACTGACGGACCGACACAGGTCACATGACCCGAGGTCAACTGACGGACCGACACAGGTCACATGACCTGAGGTCAACTGACGGACCGACACAGGTCACATGACCTGAGGTCAACTGACGGACCGACACAGGTCACATGACCTGAGGTCAACTGACGGACCGACACAGGTCACATGACCTGAGGTCAACTGACGGACCGACACAGGTCACATGACCTGAGGTCAACTGACGGACCGACACAGGTCACATGACCTGAGGTCAACTGACGGACCGACACAGGTCACATGACCTGAGGTCAACTGACGGACCGACATAGGTCACACGACATGAAGTCAACTGATGGACCGACACAGGTCACATGACCTGAGGTCAACTGACGGACCGACACAGGTCACATGACCCGAGGTCAACTGACGGACCGACACAGGTCACATGACCTGAGGTCAACTGACGGACCGACATAGGTCACACGACATGAAGTCAACTGATGGACCGACACAGGTCACATGACCTGAGGTCAACTGACGGACCAACACAGGTCACATGACCCGAGGTCAACTGACGGACCGACATAGGTCACACGACATGAAGTCAACTGATGGACCGACACAGGTCACACGACATGAGGTCAACTGACGGACCGACACAGGTCACATAATAATAATAATAATAACAATCATTTTATTTAAAAGCGCCTTTCATGACACCCAAGGACATTTAACAAACCAACAATAGGTCAAGCATGTTGTAGAACACAGCAATGGGCCACATGCATGTGGCGGCACGTACCGTATATACTGTACATGTGCCAAGGACAAGGAGAGAGACAGTACTTGTAAGCAAAATAATTTATTTGACAGACCATCAGGGTTACAGGATAATCAGCACAGCAGAATAAGACAATTTTATGCATAAAATTGTTCTGGAGCAGACAAAGCTTTCCGTTCAGTGGATGTCCCAAAATGCTCAACTGTGAGATAAATTCAGGGTCTGTTATGTGTGAATTCAGGTCAGGGCCTCTCTTCTGACTAAGGGGGGAAGTGCAAGCAGAGTCTTACTTACCTGGTGGAAACATTGGAATGCAGTCTGTGCAGTCTGGTGTGGTGGGGGTGTCTGAGGCCCTGTTTACACGGACACTGTGTGGGGGAAACGCAACTTTTGGGTATGTTAATTAGGTGAAAAGTTTTGCGTTGACATGGGCGAATTCTGTGGATACGACTCTCTCCCCACCCCCCGTACTCATGAATTTACTGTAGTTACCATGCTGGGCCTGTAGATGGCGCTGTGATCTTTGGAACCTTCACTACTGCGCATGCGCCACTGCTGCCTGCCTGAGGTAAACAAACAGAGCACACGAGGCAGCCTGTTTTCCTCTCTGGCTAAAAGTTCAGCTAAACTACAAGTTGTTGTCAACAAGTTAACAACAAGTTAAAGCTGGAATTTGGACAAGAGTCAACAGATTTGACACCAAGTGTGGGACCTGCTTCATCTGCGCACCAGTTGCTGACTGACTGGACCGTCCGGAACCGAGTCAACATGTCTGACTTTAGTCCGTGAGAATCAGCTGATTTACAGCAGGGCTACAAGGTAAACCATGTTCTTAATAATGTTTCCTTGTGTTTAGTTCGATCACAGAACAACCAACTGAGGTTTTATTTTTATTTTTTTCCTGCGAGGTCGAAGCTGTTCCACGAAGCAGACCGGCGGTTCGGATGTGGGTCCAGTGGGATGAAAACAAGAGAGTCCAGTTCATTAAAGTTCGATTAACGTGTTTTAAAAAGTGTTCAATTTAATTCTCAGTGTTTGTGACATGAGTTTGTGGTGTTGAATAAATAAATAAATTAAAAATCAACCTGGTGTCTTCATTTTCAGCAGCATGTTAGGCATGACGTAACGAGTCCAGATAGCTTCATTTAGCTCAGATAAATGTAAATATCTCCCACGCTAACATAAATACTGTTTATTATTGTTAAACTGTTAATATATAGCACATTTAGTATGTTATAGTGCAGCGTGACACGTGAAATGTCCGACTGCCTCGTTAACAGCGACAACTGGATCCAGGCAGCTGGCTCTCTTCCAACACAGATGCAGGTAAGGTGTAGAATAATTAAATATGAGAATCAAAATATATTCCATCAGCTATAGTTCAGAAAGTGGTGCGTGTGTCCACTGTCCAGTCCACCGCCATTGTTAAAATGCCGGCTGTCTGCGCGTGCGTGCTGCGTGCATGTGTTCAAACAAAAGCTCCACGGGAGATGTTTACATTATCAACGGGGGGTCAGCGAAAAACTTCCACCTTGAGAGCAGGATCAGAAAAGTATCGGTGTCATCGAGGGGGGCCAGCAGCGTCGTGTAGGGGATAAGCAAAGACGCAAAGAGAAAGTAGCGGTTACACTCAAAATACGCGCCGTGTAAACAGGCCCTGAGTTGAGCGCACACATATTTATAACAAAAGGCAGTTAATGGTCCAATAATTGCTCAGAAGAAGGAGGGGGTTTGTCCTCAGGATCTTGAAAATTCAGTCATCCTAGTGTTAAGAGTTAATGCTTAGTGAGGGAAAATATTTTAGTTTAGTGTCAAGAAACTATTTGCAATTAGGTTTGATCCCGCGCAAGAGTTGTGTGAAAAAACTAAGTGTATTTGCAATTAGGTTTGATCCGGCGCAAGAGTTGTGTGAAAAAACTAAGCTCGTTTTGTTCACATGACCTTGTAGCCTCCTTTGGTAACCGATCTAAAAGGGCCCATCCTTCTTGGAAAAACTAGTCTTTGATGAATGGTTGCATATCGCCCATCTCAATTCAAGCCTTGCAGTTCTTCTGAAAGGGAGTAAACTTGGAGATGGAGCATAGCTCAGCAGTTAAGGGCAAACTGACCTTGTAGCTTTTAGATGAAACAGAAAGCTTTGGAGGTGCTTGGCACCGCTTTGAAAAACAAATTTTGAGTGAAGTCATTACACGTACTCCAACAAAGTATAAATTGAGAGGCGCTCGGCTGAACAATTTGAGAGTCTGCCGTGATCCTGATCCAGATGCTCGGCTGCGTTGATGTATATTCCCGCCAAACTGTGACGGCTCTCCCAGTTGTGTCAAAGGTGAGGAATAATGAGTTACATCAATGCCTAAGTTTGTACGGTTAGTACTGTGGCGAGATTTAAATAGACACGTTTATCTTAGCAGGAAAACTGTTTGACTTGTATGTTTATTGTATATCTGAAGAGATGTACAAATGTTTTGTCTTTGTTGTTTCCTTTTTCTGTCACAAGACTTCTTTAATAAATATTCATTATTTTTAATTAAGTCTGATGTGTGTGAACTTTTTCCAAACAGCCGTGCCTATCCTAAAACGAACCTGATTTAAAAGATGATAAAACATTAACCATTTTGGTTGATCTGAAATTTCATAGAACAACCCCTTCCAAGATGGCTGCCAAAGCTAAGCGGCCTGAGCAAACACAAACATTTGTTTAATAAATATTCATTATTTTTAATTAAGTCTGATGTGTGTGAACTTTTTCCAAACAGCCGTGCCTATCCTAAAACGAACCTGATTTAAAAGATGATAAAACATTAACCATTTTGGTTGATCTGAAATTGCATAGAACAACCCCTTCCAAGATGGCTGCCAAAGCTAAGCGGCCTGAGCAAACACAAACATTTGTTTATTCAGCCATTTTTCTGTATATTGATCTAAAACTTAATCTGATGGAAACAGCATTATCTCCAGTGAATACTTTGAGCGCTACAAGATGTACACTTATTTTGCTCAAACTTTGGCATTACCTGTAGGCATCAGTCCTTTTTGTCTGTTAGCAAAACATCTCTTCAACCACTGGAAGGCATTTATTGAAACTCACGGAGAGTAATCACTGAATGTGCATCTACAACTGGTTAACTTTCGGAGTCACACCAATTCAAGACGGCTGCTGCGTTAAGCAACTCAAAAATGGCTACAACTCAGTCAGTTATACAAATACTGAGGTAAAATTGTGTGTGATAAAAGCTGCAAGTCCTTGAGCCCGAACGTATCTCTCAAGTTTGCAAAATATCGCACAGGATCAAGTGACAAGGTTTGAACTAAATGGAAAAACCTTCATCCCTTTTAAGCATGAGATGATTTTAGTTTAAAACGTTGGCTTGAAAAGCAGCAGGCGATGTGCATGTTAATGAGAATTTTACAAATTCTTAAGCTGTTTGTGACTTTTAGATAATTAAAAAAATAAACGAGCTATGATGAAGACACGTTAAAAGTTCCCTGAGAGGGAATTTAAATTTAACAGGACCGACCTCAGACGAACTCAACTGTGTGACGGGAGTCAATGAGCTCCTTCTGTGATGAAAATCCCACCTAGCCCAGGTTTGTGACTGTACCAGACAGACCTTTCACTGCTTAAATTTAAGCTTAATTAATCCCTGAAGAACCTGTTAGATGTCCCCAGCTTGTGTTTTAATATAAACACAGGCGATTAATAATAAACCAGCAGGTCATACACTACAAAAAAAGCTCATTCATTCTAGCATCACAATATGAAATATTTCACCTGGATAGTCGGCAAACACAACTCAAATCTGGTTACATGTCACTACAACTTTAAATACCAACTCCTATATGTCATTGATTGATGGAGTACATAAAAC
>JBBPBX010014051.1:17544-51479 GCA_038048925.1 Garcialebias charrua | reverse complement strand
CAGGGGCTTTACCCGAATTCATTTGGCTAAGAGCTATTTTAAGTTCTTGAATACTCAGTTTTTCATCCAGATTATTCTTACTATCCTCTGATAAAGTTGGAAATAAGAGCTGGTCCAGGAACTGCTTCTGTTTATTTGGGTTATCTGGGTATTGGGATTTATACAGATTTTCATAATACTTTGTAAAAGCCTCATTTATGTCTTTTGGATCCACCAGATACTCACCGTCATCCAGTATGATTGAGTTAATGGCCCTGTTTGTCTGTAGTTTTTTAAGTCTCCAAGCTAAGAGTTTGCCTGCTTTTTCACCCTGATCATAATATGATTGTTTTAACCACAGTAAATTATTTGCTATTTTATTGGTAGTGAGCTCAACATACTCTGATTTTAATAACAGAAGTCTCTTATCCTTATCAGCGTCGCTGCCATGATACATTTGCTCTTGCAATTCTTTGATTTGTTTTTCAATGTTTTTTAATTTGTTTAAATGTATTTTTGATTTATACCTAGTGTAACTCATAATTTCCCCCCTTATATAGGCTTTAAAAGCTTCCCATTTTATTGATGCACTAGTTTGGTTTGTATTAAAGTTAAAGTATTCAGTTATTCTCTCTTTAAGAAAACCCTCAAACTCCTCCGATTCAAGCCATTTAGTCTGAAATCGAAATTGAAACGAGGGCCGGCAATAATTAGGTAATTTTATTGATAAATTAATTGGAGCGTGGTCAGAAAGTAAAATAGCCTCATACCAACAGTTTTGGACCATAGATAGCAGGCCGGAGGAGATCAGAAAAAAGTCTATTCGCGAATAAGTCTTAAAGGTACTTGAAAAGCAAGAGTACTCTGTTTTATTAGGATAAAGTTTTCTCCAAATCTCCACTAGGTTAAGATCCTTTATATATTTCTCAATAGTTTTCCTGGCTTGTTGGTGGGATGTGGCAGAATTTTTTGAACGGTCTAGTGGACTTAAGGCACAATTGAAATCGCCCCCGATTATAAACATACCGTTATAGCCTGAAGTAGTTAAAAAAAAGTCTTGGTAAAAAACAGGATCGTCCTCATTAGGGGCATATAAACATACCAAATTGACCAGTGTAGATATTATTATGCCACTGAGTATAATAAATCTCCCTGATGGGTCAGAGTATTTATCCCTTAGTTGAAATGGGACTGATTTATGAATCAGTATTATAACTCCCCTAGCATGGGTTGTAAAACTAGAAGAGAATACCTGACCAGGCCATCTAGATCTAATTTTGTTCACATCCTTTTCTACCAAATGTGTCTCTTGCAAGAAACATATTGTAGTTTTCATCTGTTTTATTCTGCCCAGCACCTGTTTGAGTTTAACCATTTTGTTTAGACCTCTGACATTCCAACTAGATATGTTTACCGTAGAACAATCAGACATAAATCATATAGTTGAAAATATACACAAAAAAAAAACAGAAATTGACCCCTTCTCATTCTCACATTCAGGTCATGTAAAATCAACAACATTAAATTTTCCAGAGTGATCCCGACATTCCACCCCCCCACCCCCACCCCACACACACATTTCCCCAAATGAAATGTGTTAACCCCTTTTAAACCTTGAACTTGGGTTATGTAAACGTTGCATCCATCAAGTGGGTAACGTGAAAGTCTGTACATCCAAGAACGGTCATGTGTAGGTGGGCTAATAGGTGAAAAAAGTAAGCTTCTGGCCAAAATATAAGAGTTAACGCTACCTCATACAGAAATAAAACATTTTGAAAAACTCAAATACGTTTTAGGTTTCATGCCTATAAATTTTGGCAGTAAATAATATTTAACATATATCTAGAGGTGTAATGAAAAACTTAGCAGTAATGTTTATACTACCTCATACAGAAAAAAAAAAGAAAAAAGAAAAAAACATTTTGTAAAACTCAAATATTTTTTATGTTTCATGCCTACAAATTTGGTAGTAAAATAATATTTAACAGATATCTGGAGGTGTAATGAAAAATTTAGCAGAAATGTTTATACTACCTTATACAGAAATAAAACATTTTGGAGGAAAAAGGAAAAAAAAAAACTGAAATACTTTGTAGGTTTCATGCCTACAAATTTTGGCATTAAAATAAATATTCAACAGATATTTGGAGGTATAATAAAAATAAAAATAAACTATTAGCAGCAATGTTTACGCTACCTCATACAGAAATAAAACATTGTGTAAAACTGAAATACTTTTTAGGTTTCATGCCTAAAAATTTTGGCAAAAAAAAAATAATATTTAATAGGTATCTAGAGGTGTATGAAGAAACTATTAGCAGCAATGTTTATACTACCTCATACAGAGAAGAAGAAAAAAAAACATTTTGTAAAACTCAAATATTATTTTAGGATAACATGTCTACAAATTTTGGCAGTAAAATAGTTTTAACTTACTATAATGTCCACTGATAGGCCAATTTGTGCTCCTCGTTGCCAAAAGTCCATCGTCGCTCCACAGCAAAGATGAAAAAAGAAAAAAAAGGCGACCAATAAAGATGTCTCGAAGTCTATGAGTTTATTCCATCAATATATTTTTCCGCTTCCTCCACGGATTTGAAGATCCTGCGCTTGTCACCATGCGTAATAATCAGATGGGCTGGATACAGAATGCCGTATCGGATTTTGAGGGCACGGAGTCGGGCCTTCACTTCATCAAAGCGCCGCTGCAGCTTGCGCGTCTCGGTCGAGAGGTCCGGGTAAAAGGAAATCCGGCGTCCCTCATAATGCAGCTCCTTCATTTTTCTGACGGATTTCAGGGTTTTTTCCCGGTCGCAATAGTTCAAAAACTTAATTATGACAACCCTTGGGACTGCAGATCTGTTAGGAGGCCCGATCCTGTGGGCTCTCTCCACAAAACTGGACACAGTGAAGCTTTCTCCCAGAGCCTCCGGCAACCATTTCTCCAGAAAACCACACAGATCCGATCCCTCGGCTCTCTCAGGTAACCCAATCAGTCTCAAATTGGAGCGCCTGGCTCTGTCCTCCTGCTCCGCAGCTCTGTCACTCAGCCCTTCCACTGTTTTCTCCAGAGACTTAACTTTATTTTGAAGGGCAGTAACGTCGTCCTCTGTTTGTGAAATACGAACTTCTGTTCCTCCAATTCTTTCAGAGAGCGACTCTATATCCCCCTTGATATCCTTAATCGCTCGCATCATGTCCGTAGATTTTTTATTCATATCCTCTTTCAGTGAGCTGATTGCTTCAAGAATGTCTCGATTTGTCGGAGGATTTGTCGGAGGCTCCTGCTCCTTCTCCATGTGGCTCCGCGTTGCCACACCCACGCCGGTTCTGGTCTCACCGGCCCCGGCTTCGTCAGCCTCGCTCTCATGTGGAACCGTTTTAGCTGACATTTGGCCAGATTTGGCACTTTTCGGTGGCATGAGTCCAAGTAAACGTTTTTGCGTTAACAAAACAAGCAAAGTTATGACTTTTTGGCCCAGCTTACGGATTAATTTAAAGGATTCAGCAGCGAGCCACCCGCACACGCGTCTGTTCACTGTGATGTCATAACCGGACTGTTTTTGTACTATTAGTGTATTTTTTAGTTTAGCATATTTCTTAGTTCATATCTTAGATCTTATTACTGTTTTTCTTTACAATTTATATGTTTGTTGGATGTAACTGGGACCCTGTGTACACAAGTTCATTCCACCACATGTACCACATTTGGTGCAAATGACAAATAAAGAAACTTTGACTTTCTCTTCTTCACAACAACAGTCATTCTACACACAACCATCTGATGCTAACTGGCCACGCTCTCCCCTGCCACGACCTTACAGTCTCCAATCTCCCTCAGGCTGCGTCTTCTACACATATAATGTAGTCAACCTGCCTCCATTCTGATAGGTTACTCTATGTTCCTCCCTCTTTTGGAAATAAGTGTTTACTACAGCAATTTTTCATTCTCATGGCAAAATCAACCACCGTTTGTCCTTCCTGGTTTCTTTCCTTGCCATCAAACCTAGCCATCACTTCCTCACCCACTTTTTATTTCACCAACATGTCCATTCAGGTCTGCTCCTATCACCACTCTCTTCTCCCTTGGAATACTCTCTATCACGTCATCCAGATCCTTCCAAAATTGATCTTTCTTCTCTACATCACATCCAACCTGTGGAGCATAACAACTGACAATATTTAGCATCAGACATTCTACCTTCAGAAACATCACCCTTTCAGACACTATTTTCATCTTTTTTCATTCATTCAACCTTTATTTAGTCAGGTAAATCTTATTGAACCTCATGGGCTCATTTACGAAAGTGACCTGCTAAAACTAAAGAACGATGAACAGCAATGGTAGAATTTCCTTAAACAATAAACAATAAACAAACAATAAACAATAAACAATAGAAAACAAAAAAGAGAAAAAAACAAAATAAATACTTTTTTTTTTTTTTTACAAAGTATCATCTCTACTACATTTTTTGCTAACTCCTCCTTCAGGATGTCCTGATGCATGCTCAACAATCCAGTAGAAATAAGAAAATATAACACGGTTGAGTCAGGTCCTCTGGTCCTCTGAAGGGAATGTCCAGAAAACCAGAGGACCTGACTCAAACTTGTTAGATCCTCCTTCAGGACCACCCCTACACCTTTTCTCCTTCTATCCACACCATGGTAAAAAAGTTTGAACCCTGCTCCAGTGCTGCGAGCCTTGCTGCCCTTCTCTTTAGTCTCTTGGCACATAAAACATTCTCTGCATCATGTCAGCCAGCTCTCTACCTTTGTTTGTCATTGTCCCCACATTTAGAGTTGCCACCCTCATATTCTTGACTTTCCTCTTCTCCCTCTGTATCCTGACATGTTTCCCTACTCGTGGCCTTCAACTAAAAGTAGCACAATTTCTACTAGCACTGTGTTTGTCAACAGCACAGGTGGCAATTGTTGTTAACCCGGGCCTCAACCGATTTGGTTGCTGAGATAAACTTGCATGTTAGTTCTGGCAAAAGTGTTTTATGTTGGATGCCATTCCTGACACAACCTCACCATTTCCATGGGCTTGGCACCGGCACAAGAAATACATTGGCCCTCATTCACGAAAATGTTCGTATTTTTATCCTAAATTTCTCTCTACTTTTGTTCGTACGAAGCGTTCGTACGAACATGCCACGTCAGATTCAACAAAGTCTTCTATCCTGAGGAAACGTGTGTAAATGGGTTGCGTTAAAATGATGAATCCCACCTGTTCTAAACAGCTGCGCGTGCACGCGAGAGGTCATTTACATAATTCCCACCCCTCAAAACACCATATAAGGCTACGTTTCCTGCCTCGGAGGCAAAACGTGTTCGTGCATAAAATGACAGCGAAAAGTAAAAAAGGAGAACTCTACCGGTGCGGAGATTGGAGTTCTGCTCTCCTTGATCGAGAAAAGTAAATCTGTCCTTATTAGCAGCGTCACTCATGGGAGTAAATGACCAACTAATGCCAAAGAATGTTTGTTTATAAGAAATGTGGACCTTAAAATATACACTTGTACTGGTGGCTAACTGGTTAAAATGTTGCACTGTTATCAAGATTTTGTGGGTTCGAGTCCCACAAGGTATGCCTATTTTTTTTCCTTCCTTCTTTAGATTATTTATTCATTCCAGATTAAAAAGACTTTATGCTTCATTTCTTGTTGTATTGTAAATAGTTTTCTTGTGTTTTTTAAATCTGGAATGAATTAAAAGGAGAAAAAAAAAACGTCCCATGTGGGACTCGAACCCATAAAGTTCTGCACTGCGACGCAACGCTTTACTGATTGAGCTATTTGACAGCTATGACTGCAACAGGAGGAGGTCAACCTAAAGTCTGCGTTACCGAAGTCTGCGTTACCGAGACAAATTAAACTTAAATTAATTCATAATTTAAGTTGGTTTTAGTTTGAGATCTTCATATTAATATTGTAGTGTTAGAAAACGGCATTGATAACAAATTGATTTTAATTTAAATACTTTAATCCGTTAGTCATTATTACATTTAAAAATATAATTCGACTTCAAACAGAACCTATTGTCAAGACCAATTGTGGTGCGTGACTTTTTTAAACTCTAAATATTTTCTAAATAACGAAATATGAAGTTATTAGTGGAGAAATTCCGTCTGGATGACAGCAGACTGACGCTCCTAAAATATACGACAGGTCCGGACCACTCGTAAATTTTGTTCGTATCTGGAAAAAAATCGTAGGATACGAAAACATTCTTGAATGCCGCAAATGATCCTAAATCACTCGTACGCACAGTTTAAGAACAAATCTGTGCGTACGAACGGTTCGTGCATGAGGGCCATTGGCTTGTGCTCCCTAGTGGCTGGTTTTGACCCTCCACAGGACAAAGTATATGAAAAAAAATTTATGAATTTACTTTTTTTCAGATTTAAGTTATTTTAAGATAGAAATACACTTTAGTCTAATCCCACTTTGGAGCTTGGACTTAATAAATACTTTTAGAGTATCAGAAATTGCACAAAAATCATTGCATTAAACTTTGTTTGTCTGTTAGCAAATTAACTCAAGAACCAGCGGAAGGTGTTTATTAATAAACCTCTCAGAAAGTATTGGTAATCAATTGATGAAAATGTACGGCTGATAAATTCTTGGAGTCATTCCAATTCAAAATGGCAACCGCAAGGAATCAATTTCAGCTAATCTCAAACTCCTTCAGTTTTTCAGAGGGTAAGCTGAAATTTGGTGTGTGAGTATGTGAGTCATTCAGAGCACTCTCCCTGAGCACTTAGAGATTGTAAATGGTAAATGGTAAAATGGACTGTACTTATATAGCACCTTTCTATCTTATCAAGATGGGACACACATAGGAGGCAATGAGGGGTTCAGTGTCTTGCCCAGGGATCCTTCATGTGACTGCTAGTGGAATCAAACCTCCAACTCTCGCATTGAGGACAAATGTTCTAACCACTCAGCCACAGATTGTAAGAGAAATTATGTGAAATTGTGTGAGCGAGTGTGAGTGCTTATTTGTCTCTATGCGTCTCTGTGATGGATTTGCAACATGCCCTGGGTGCACCCCACCTCTCGCACAATGACTGCTGGATATGGGCACCAGTGACCAACCGTGACACGGAAAGAAGCGGGTAAAGATGATGGATGGATGGATCTTGTGAAATCCTGCATTGCAATCAATACTTTTAAAGTTTGACCAGAGAGCAATGACTTTGTCATTCTTCCACATAAGAACATCTTTGTGTAAAACTGAAATGAAATGTGTCAGGTGATGAACATTTTTTTTTCAAGAAAGGCTTCATCTTTGATTTAATTTCAAAATAATAATAATAAATAAAAAAACAGTTGGCAAGATAAATCTGCATGCAACTTGAGTCATATGATCAAGGTTTCTAACTGAAAACCAAGGTTGAAAATGTTCCAACACTTTTCATGTAATATCTATGGAGGGATCTGTCTAATACTTAGGGATTTCTTCTGTTGGATGTCAGCATATTTTGATTAAACAGAACACTGACTCGCAATATGGCTACCTGTAAGTGCACACTGGAGTTCTGACTGAACTAGTGTCTTGAGAAAATATATTCTACATTAACAACTGCTATGTGGATAGTAAATTCATTTATTCCAGGTACGGGTGCTGCCTGGGCTCCCTGGTGTTTTCTCCCAGTCACACTTCAGCTGTTTAAGTCAATTTAAATTCTTGTTTTCTTTGACCTGTGTTCTACTTTTACTTTCTCATTTACACCCTAATAGACACCAGTAATAATAATAATAATAATAATAATAATAATAATAATAATAATAATAATAATAATAATAATAATAATGAATTAAATTTATACCGCACTTTTCATTAATAAAAATCTCAAAGTAAAATAAATGTATTTCTTCCTCCCACACTCATTAAACCTCAAGACTCTCCTTCTTTTACATTTCTGTTCATCTCCCTCGACTTCAAACACCCTGAGCCAAGGACAGTGGCCTGTTTTTATTGATGTCTACATTTTCCAATTTGACTAATTTATATGAAAATTCTCCAAATGAAAGGTGAGAGGTGATCTATAATAAATAAACCATAAATAAGATGTGTAACTTACTGAGGACAGCTAACAAGAAATTAAAAGGAGAGTAACAAATCATTAAATCAATATTTAAACAGATTAATTCCTCCTTACCCACCAACATTGATATTATTACAGTACCATTTGGGCCTATAGTTGCTGTGGTTTGTAATGTGTGTAAAGATGCATTAAATTACCCCCACAGAAAGGATCAGTTATTTGAGAGGACCGAGTATCTGAATCAGCATTAAATCTTCATTTCACTAAGACTAAACAGCCAATTATTTTCACTGATCCTTCGATCTCCACACATTTTAACGTAATGAAGTAGCAGATGGACTCATAAAAAAGACATGAGAGCTTTTGAAGAAAAAAAATGTTTAAACAATATCACAGCATGTTGTTGCATAGTGACCTAAAAATGACATTGTCCTCAAATGCTTTTAGGACCTAAAACATTTAGATGCTGACCACTAGAGGGTATCTTTTCATTTCAGATAAGTGTTCTGACACCTGGTCCTGGGTTGACTGTTTGAAACAAGGAGCTGTATTGTGAAAGATGCAACTCCCCCGTCCAACAAATGTACCATGCATTCTGAGAAAACGCAGTTCCAAAAAACACTTGCTGTAATGGCAACGCCTCCTTTGGAATAACTTTTTTGGTTTTGTTTTGGTAAAAAGGTTTTTGTAAATCCCTACAATTTTTCTACAGATTCTAAAACAGCAAAACAGTGCAGAAACTTAGTTCAACTCACTGGTGAGCTTTAAATACCTTTTTAAGACCTCTTACATTACTTTAAATAACTCAAGAAGACTATTTGTCTACTCCTTTTTATATATCTTAGAGCATTTAACAGTTAAACCAGTTTCAGTCTTATGTGGGCTCATAAATCCGCAGTTACGGTGCCAAACTTCTGATCCAAATGCTGGTCCTTCACCACTTGTGTCAGATAGCCAGAAGCCAGATTTTCAGCGTTAATCCTTGACACGAGAGGTGTCAGAACATGTCGACACGTAAGAAGAAGTGAAAGAAGAAAGAAAAAAAAATTTAACTGGTGAAGGTAAAAGTTTGGACTTGATCCTACTTTGCATTAAAGACTTTTACTTAAAAGCCTCTAAACAATGATTGGAAAATCCCCCAGAGTACTACCGACCCAACCGGACCAGCACTTGTTTTTTTCTCTGAAGTCAGAGCAGTGAATCATAACATGAAGATTATGGGGGTTTGAAAGACGTACCCATCTTATGCTGTTCAGTTTGGTTGAGATGTTTCCTGTTTTGCACACAGTAAATGTGACGCGTCATCCATCACAGGTTACCTTCAGGCAGTGTCAATAACAGAATGGTCTTATGCTTTATGGCAACAAGAGGTGCCCTGCCATGGTGAGAAAGACATATTGTGTCTGACCTTTGTTTGATTGGAGCAATGCCAAAGTAAAAGTCAGGGAGACGAAGTTGGGGGTACAGTTTGGCAGGTTAAACTAGATTTATTAATCTTTAATATGAGTGTTTTGATATTCATGAACACATGTCGATTTCTCATTGTGACCTGTGCAGCAGGATTATTCAGGATCGTTGGATTTTAATCAAGCGGTGTAAGAGCCCTAACTGCAACTGTGACTGTTACAGCATATAAGGCAGGAGTTTTAGCTGAAATTTATAAAGTTGTTTTAATTTTTTAAGGGATAACAAAAGATGGAGAAAGGGTAACCAAGCCTAAATTGTGTTAGTATAAATAACAGTGGTGAGATGTAACTAAGTACAAGTACTTTGTTACTGTACTTAAGTACATTTGTCATGTATTTGTACTTTACTTAAGCAGAGTTAAACATGGGTACTTTCGACTTTTACTCCACTACATTTTACTTTAAGTATCTGTACTTTCTACTACACTACGTTTCTATAATGTGTTGCGTTACATGTTGCATTCATGTTGCGTTTTTATTTATTTTATTTTTCGTTAGTTTGAAAGTAACCAATGGCGAGAGGGGAGTTGGTCCATTGAATCCCTGCAAAGTGGTCAGGTAACATTAGAGCCACCTTCAAGAAGAACTGGACCAATGACGTATATTCTATATACATAATTGAGCTGAGCGCATGCACAGCACTGCTAACACACCCAAAATGGATTCCACTGTGGAGTCAGCCAGAAGATACACAACACCCATGACCTTATTGAAAGACTATTGAAATATTATTGAAAGACTATTGGAATATTATTGAAAGACTATTGAAATATTATTGAAAGACTATTGAAATATTATTGAAAGACTATTGATAAACTGTTCAGTACAGCAGGACAAATTCTCTCTCCCAAAAGAGCCAACCTGGACTCAAAAAACTTTGAAAACCAACCTCTTCTGAACTTGAACAAAAAATTATTGCTGCAATATTAAAATGGGTCAGTTCATGATGTTAGGAGACAAGAGATGTCTCCAGATGTCTCGACACTCTGGTCCAAGTTTTGAAAATGGTGTCAGGAAGTTAAAATACTTTTCACTATTGGCCCATTACAAGGTTGGCTAGACAGTATTTTAACTAGAGTTAATGACAAACTGGAGTTGAAATGATCAGAGCCTGTTCCTTTGTTAGGTCTAATGTTCCGTTTTTCAGGAAGACAATTTTACTTAAATGTGTTTACTGCAGGTAAAATGACATTTTGGTTTTGCTTTGTGTTAAAAACTTTCAAAGGTATAATCTTTCCTCTTTCTTATTTTGCTCAATGTCATTTAACTCTGCAAGTCATCCCTGAAATTCTGATGCACAGAATCACAAGTCCAAATGTGAACTGTGTCACAGAGTAAACACAATAAAAACATGCATTATCTGCAGCATTGTTCTTTAAAATGGCTCAACACTATTAATGTATTACAGAAAATATACATACAGTAAGCACACAATGATATTGTAGATCATTGCATTAGTAATATATGGTAAATGGTAAATGGAGCTTACTTATACAGTATAGCGCTTTCCAGCCCCTTATGAGGGGCCCCAAAGCTTTTCACAGTACCAGCCATCCACCCATTCATCCACCCATTCATACACCGGTAGCGGTAGTCTGCCAAGCAAGGCGCTGCCAGTCCTACCAGGAGCAACTCGGGGTTAAGTGTCTTGCCCAGGGACACAAGGTATGCAGTGACCAGGGATCGAACCCGGGACCTTCCGGTCCTGAGCCGGCTGCCCTACACCATCTCTGCCCCATACATACATTCAGCAAGTACTTTTACCTTTAATACTTTAAGTATTGTTTTTTTTAAAGCAAGTACTTATTTACCTTTACTTAAGTAAAAACATTAATGTGGTACTTCTACTTTTACTACTTCTGTTGAATTGGATTGGCTTCAAAAGTTAAAGATTTGTAGATGTACATATAAATATCACTTTCTGAGAGGTTCATTAAAGTTTGTCTAGTGGATCATGGAATGTTTTGCTAACAAACACGTAGTCACATGATTACCCACATTTTAATGGCAACATTGTCAGAGTTGTCAACATTTCATAAAAATAAATTCCTTGAGTTATACTGTATCTGACTTTTGCCTCTGTAAAGCCTGAAATTCCAGGAGACATTTCAGCCACATGAAACACTCTGAACATAGCACCTAAGGTGGCAGGCAGGCAATTTCAGAGATGACAGTGTACTGTATACTGTAACCTATGGTAAGTGCATATAGCAAGTGTTCCTATTAATTTATATTACTGTATAACATCAGATGCTAAAAAGCTACAGTAGCCAATGAAAATATGGACACTGTGGAAGCCAATGAAGAAGGAAATGAATATGACTGAGACATAATAAAATATTAGCATTAAGGGAAAGGAAGGCTGAGATTGTCATCGTATGTTCCTATACAATGGAGAAATTAGTTATCTGCATTTAACCCATCACACCTGAGATACACCCAGGTGGAGCAGTGGACAGCTATGTAAGTACCCGGGGAGCAATTGGGGATTAGGTGTCTTGCTCAGAGACACCACGACATGTGGGAATGGCTGGGAGTTGAACCGCAATTTTCTGGTCCCGGGTCGGCTGCCCTACCCCCACCTCGGCCCCCGAGATGGGGTAGAGGTTACTACATGTACATGTCAAAATCAGCAGATTCATGTGCAAATCCCATGAGTTTTCCTTGTCTGGAAAATGGGAAAGCAATTTTCTAGGTTTTTCCTGATTTCCAGCGAGATTGGGCAGCACGGTGGCACAACTGGTAGAGCTGCTACCTCTCAGCGAGCAGGTCCCCGGTTCAAATCCCAGTCCGGGGGCCTTTCTGGGTGGAGTTTGCATGTTCTCTCCGTGCATGCGTGGGTTTTCTCCGGGTGCTCCGGTTTCCTCCCACAGTCCAAAAACATGCATGTTAGGCTGATTGGTAAAGCCCCCAGTATACTGTTCTTTGTGCCCAGCGCCGCTGGACTGGCGTGAGCTGCGCGCAGGCAGTTCATATTATACTCTGTGCAAGCGCAGCTCTCTGGAGTGCAGGCTACAGGACAAATTGAGGTAGCTGATTGGTCATTTGCTGACACGCGAGGCAGTTTATCAACGCGCGCGCATAGGCGTAGTAAAATTGGAGCTTGGCGCGTTCACGCCCGCGATCAAAGGCTTTTGCCGCGGCGCCGAGCGGCGTGAGGCAAAAGAAACTGGTATATTGGGGCCTTAAAGCTCCACTGACATGTTCTTTTAACTTTTCAAAAAATGGCACAACATATATAAATATTAAGATAGACCTCTGACCGTTTTTGCTAAAATAATGTTCAATGAATGAAATTTCCTCTCAAAATATTTTAAATTTAGCGCCGTTTTTTTAGACCATAAATCCGGATTTTCCGGTCACGTGTCAGCATTACCGATTTGACGTCACGTCCGATACTGAACTCTGCTCAAACCGTACATTGAATGGACAAAAATATAAACGCATCCGTCGAATTTAGCCAATTAAAACTACATTTTAGCGATTTGGCTTCAGTTTGGGGAAAAAAAAGTTATTTTGAGTGATGCACAACGAACGCAAAGGTTTATATTCTCCGTGTTGCTTCTGTAAGAGTTATCACGATAGCTCTGCTGCCATCTGGTGCTCAATGTGAAACCTCCCTTGAAAAAAAAAAAGCAAAACGGAGAATATAAACCTTTGCGTTCGTTGTGCATCACTCAAAATAACTTTTTTTTCCCCAAACTGAAGCCAAATCGCTAAAATGTAGTTTTAATTGGCTAAATTCGACGGATGCGTTTATATTTTTGTCCATTCAATGTACGGTTTGAGCAGAGTTCAGTATCGGACGTGACGTCAAATCGGTAATGCTGACACGTGACCGGAAAATCCGGATTTATGGTCTAAAAAAACGGCGCTAAATTTAAAATATTTTGAGAGGAAATTTCATTCATTGAACATTATTTTAGCAAAAACGGTCAGAGGTCTATCTTAATATTTATATATGTTGTGCCATTTTTTGAAAAGTTAAAAGAACATGTCAGTGGAGCTTTAACTCTAAATTGACCCTGGGTGTGAGTGAGACAGGTCCCTCTTGTAAATGAGTCCCCGTGGCTCAACGAGGCTAGCCTGTATAAATAAAGGTTGAATGAATGAATGAGATGGTAATGAGCACTGACAAATTAGGAGAATGACTTTTTGTATACCAGCACTTTTAAAGCTAAAAGTAGTGAGGTGATTCAGATCACAATTGTGTATTAACCACTTGAAATAACAGTTTTAGAAGAAAAAAAAGGTTACTGAAGGTTTTAATGAACATAGACATTCATAATGTGTAGCTGCCTGAGGCTAAATTACTGAAGCTTTATGTGTGAAGGTTAAATAAATGTCACATTTGCAGACTAGCATCCTAACTACTGTATTTGGGCATTTAAAGGGAAACAATTATTGATTGTAGTTTTGTCCAATTATATATATTTTTGGTTTGGATATTTTTAGGCAATACATCATCCAAAGAAACTCAATTTAAACACAACTCATGCCACCTGGTAGAGTTTCAGACATAGTTAATAGAATTAAAGGAATGCCCCTTTCAGAATGCTGAGACGTAATGCATTAATGTGAAATGCTCTGCAGGCACAATCCCCACTCTGCATGCTAAGCTTCAGCCTTCCAAAGTCTTTATGATTCAGTAAGCATCTCCCCAAAATTGAATGCAATCAGTCGGGCCATGAACCCAGAAAGTAATTTTGTGTCTTTCTCCAGATGGAACATTAGGTAAACCCCCTTGAGTTTACCAATAGCAGTACTTGTTTTATTGCATTTTCTCAGGGCTGTATCATCGCCAGGTATCACTAGAAAGCCATTCTTTACATGATAATTGAAGTATCTGAGCACAGAGGAATTTTCTACTACCAGTACTTTTTTCAGCAACCATGGCCTGAGTGCCCATTTTAAAATGCCTGTGTGTGCTTCTCTTAAATGTATGTTTGCAATGCACAAAATGTTAACAACTTTTAAAAAATACATTGCTTTCACTGATAAATAAGCTTGTTGGTACTATTTGATCCAAGGCTCCAAATCCTGCTTTAAACTCAGACAAGTTGGAGATTGTGGTTTTTGTGCTTGAGCAACTTCACAACTTGCAGCTTTGCATTTATTAAACTGAACTTGTGTTTTCTAGTGTTTCTAAAAGTAGATTAGGAGGCAGAGCTTTCAGTTATTCGTCATCAAGGATTACTTTTCCTCTCAAGGCCTGGATTTCTTGTTTATAACCGAATCATGGACAAGTGGTTTGGGTGAGTCCAGCGTCTTTAATGAACTTTTGCCGCCGAACTGCTGCTACTTTAATTTTCCGAGGATGACGGGTCGAGGAGGAGGAATAGTGACAGTTTTTAAGAACTGTTTTACTTGTAAACAGTTACCTCCAGCCCGTTTTGGTAGCTTTGAGCTTGGTCTCTTTGAACTTGGTAGCTCCCACACTGTGTTGTGTGCGGTGGTCTATCGGCCGCCAAAGTACAACAAAGATTTTATAAATGACTTTTCTGATTTCCTGGCTGATATCATGCCACGGTATGACAAAATTTTATTGGTTGGTGATTTCAATATCCGTGTCTGTTGTCCTACTTCACCTATGGCTCAGTCGTTTCTTAATGTTATTGATTCTTTTAATCTTGTGCAGTTTGTGACTGGTGCTACTCATGAGTTTGGACACACACTTGATTTGGTTTTATCTTTTGGTCTACCAGTTTTTAACTTAGTGATTGGTGACCCATTATTTTCAGACCATATGCCTGTTTTATTTGAGATAAAGCAGTCCATTACCAAAGTTAAACCATGTGCTGCAGTTCGGCTCTGTCGTGTTCTTAACCCTTCCACTGCTGTTCAGTTTTCTTCTGTTTTTAATGAGAACTGTACAATCCCAGAGACTGTGGGAAATAAAACCGAGGATATCAGCAACTGGTTTTATTCTACCAGCAAAGCAGCGCTGGATTCGGTGGCACCATTAAAAATTAGACCTGCAAAATCCAAACATGAACCCTGGTTAAATGATGTCACTCGGGCTGCCAGGAGAAACTGTCGTAAAGCTGAACGTAAATGGAAATATGATAACTTACAGGTGTCACTCCAAATATTGAAGGAATGTTGGCGCTGTTATCAAAGGACTGTAAAAGATGCCAAAATGGTAAATGGAGCTTATTTATATAGCACTTTCCAGCCCCCTGTGAGGAGCCCCAAAGCGCTTTACAATACCAGCCATCCACCCATTCATTCAGACATTCATACACCGGTAGTGGTAGCCTGCCTTGCAAGGCGCCATCCAGACCTACCGGGAGCAACTCGGGTTAAGTGTCTTGCCCAGGGACACAACAACACATGGTGGGCAGATGCGGGATTCGAACCTCCAACCTTCCGATCAGGGGTCGACTGCCATTACCACTACACCACGGCCGCCCCAAAAGAAGATACCTGACTAATATCATTGTATCTAACAGTCACAATCCTGCTGTTTTATTTAGAACTATTAATTCTGTTTTAAATGCCCCACATGGTGCTATTGTGGAGACTTCCCCTGCTCTCTGTGAAAGTTTCTTACACTTCTTTGTTGAGAAAGTCACTTCTATTAGGGCCCAGATCATACCCACTGTTCATGACCCTGTAGATACTGTGCCTTGCTCTGCTGTTTTTCATAGCTTTGAATGTGTGACTTTGCATTCCCTGCAGGAGGTCGTTAGCCACTTAAAACCAACTGGTTCTCCAGACGATGCTATTCCACCTCGACTATTCAATGAGGTTTTTCTTACTATAGGTCCTTCGATCCTTGCTCTTGTGAATAGTAGCCTGTCCTCAGGTGCTGTTCCTGAAAATCTGAAACATGCAGTTGTCCAGCCTCTAATTAAGAAATCAAACTTGGATACTGCTGTCCTGGCGAACTACAGACCAATTTCTAAATTGCCCTTCGTTTCGAAAATTCTTGAGAAGGTAGTTTATAATCAGCTAATGGCCTATCTCATTGAAAATAATATTTTAGAGGTTTTTCAGTCCGGTTTTAAATCATTTCATAGCACAGAGTCAGCTCTTTTAAAAGTTTTTAACGATATATTCTTGGCGACTGATTCTGGTGACTGCGTTGTTTTGGTGTTGTTGGATCTATCAGCTGCGTTTGACACAGTGGATCACAACATTTTAATCACACGTTTGGAACAGTGGGTGGGCATTGGTCATATAGCCTTAGATTGGTTTAAATCTTATCTGACCAAGCGTACTTTTTGTGTCTGTCTTGATGGACATAGGTCCTCCTCTGCTCCACTCTCATGTGGTGTTCCGCAGGGCTCAGTTTTGGGCCCTCTTTTATTTTTGTTGTACATCCTTCCGCTTGGTTCTGTTTTTAGGAAATACGGGATTGCTTTTCATTGTTATGCAGATGACACACAGATCTACGTACCTTTAAAGAAAGCAGACTCAGCCTCTCTTCGGTCTCTGTTCCTATGTTTGGAAGATTTGAAGGCCTGGATGGCCCTAAACTTCTTGAAACTTAACGAAGACAAAACAGAGGTGGTGATTTTTGGCAATTCGACTGAAGACTCTCTGTCCGATTGCTCCTTGGCTCAGTATGTCCGGCCAGTTGTTACAAATCTAGGGGTCAAGCTGGATGCTGGTCTTAGGCTGGAGTCTCAGATTAAAGCAGTTGTAAAATCCAGCTTTTTTCATTTGAGGCAGCTAGCCAAAGTAAAAGCCATCCTTCCTAGACAGCACTTCGAAACAGCAATCCATGCATTTGTGACCACACGGCTGGATTACTGTAATTCACTTTATGTTGGTATTAGTGATCTGTGTACTTCCCAGCTTCAGAGGGTTCAAAATGCAGCTGCACGACTCTTAACAGGTACACGAAAATTTGACCACATTTCCCCTGTTTTGGCATCTTTGCACTGGTTACCGGTGCGTTACAGGATTCATTTTAAAATACTTTTATTTACTTTTAAAGCTCTAAATGGCCATGCCCCTCCATACCTGTCAGAGCTGCTGCATTATCGTCTGTGTATGGGAAACATACGCAGATAACAGGAAAAGACATTATTATTATTATTATTATTATTATTATTATTATTATTATTACTACACACCCTCTCGTTCGCTCAGGTCAGCTGACCAGTTGCTTCTGAGGGTACCGAGGACAAAGCGCAAGCTTAGAGGGGACCGTGCTTTCTCTGTGGTAGCTCCTAAGCTCTGGAATGACCTCCCATTAGACATAAGACAGGCCTCTTCACTTGCTGTTTTTAAGTCTCTTCTTAAAACCCATCTTTTTTCTTTGGCTTTTGGTACAATCTGAGATGTTTGATCTCCCCCTTGCTCTCGGCTGAACTGCAGCTCAGCCTCCATAGCTTCGCCTCCACTGCATGTCCTGTCACAGCCGCTGCGATGTTCTGTGTTTATATGTTAATAAAACGTTCTAAAAAATAAAATAAAAACATGGAGCGCTGGTCCAGCACACCAGCACACCAGGAAATCTGCAGAGCCTCGCGCAGCCACGTTGAACCAGAGTTTAATTCGCTCGTGACAAATTCATTCATTTCCTCATCATTTCAGTCATGGAGTCAGCGGAGGAGGAAGCGATGTCTTGACTTTTGGCAAAAAAACAAAAGAAAAGTCCAGATCAGGGATGACGAAGGGGAATTTAATACATTTGTGTCACACATTTGTATAATACAAAACAGTCCTGTATTGCTTTGCAATCCTTTGAACAAGAACATGCGCGGATGCGCGCTGGGGCTGGGACAGGCAGGGGCGTGGGTTAGGGGTGTGAGAAGCTCTGTTTTTATTGGCTGGTTAACGGCGGGTCACTGTGGGTTTTTAGAAATGCTTTTAGTACCACCTGGAGAAGCCAGAAGACTAGTTTTTTTTAGAGATTACTTGTCTAACATCAGTCTGTCAGGAGATAGTGACAGAGTGAAGAATTATGTTAAAAATACATTTTTTAAAAAGTTACATATAGCAGCTTTCTTAACCTCATTTTAGTTTGCTTCAGGTTTGCCACCACATTATGGAAAAATGTGCCAATTTTCTCACATTTTTGAGTTGCCAGCTAGTTTCCAATAGTTCAATTTGATTCAGTTTATTTATAGTGCCAAGTCTCAACACAAGTAGTCATCTCAGAGCACTGAACAGAACCATTCATGTACTGTATATAAAAAGTTAGTTAATAACGTTATTTATCTGACGAGCCAGGAGATTGCTTTGAGACTGCTTTTTGTAATATTTGGGGTCAAGTAAGAAACTTACAGTGGTGCTTGAAAGTTTGTGAATCATTTAGACTATTCTACATTTCTGCATAAATAGGACCTAAGACATACTGTAAACAGATTTTCACAAAAGTCCTAAAAGTAGGTAAAGAGAACCCAGTTAAACAAATGAGACAAAAATATTATACCTGGTCATTCATTTATTTATTGGGGGAAATGATCCAATATTACATGCAGTATTTGTGAGTGGCAAACGTATGTGAACCTTTGCTTTCAGTATCTGGAGTGACACCACACACACCCCACCCTCACCCCGTGCAGAAATAACTGCAACTAAATGTTTCTGGTAACTGCTGATCAGTCCTGTACACTGGCTTGGAGGAATTTTAGCCCATTTCTCCATAGAGAACAGCTTTAACTCTGGGATGTTGGTGGGTTTCCTCACATTAAATGCTCGCTTCAGGTCCTTCCACAACATTTGGGTTGGATTAAGGTCAGGACTTTGACTTGGCCATTCCAAAACTTGAACTTTATTCGTCTTTAACCATTCTTTGGTAGAATGACTTGTGTGTTTAGGATCATTTGACCTCATGCACGAAACAGTTCGTATTCTTATCCTAAATGTCTCCTACTTTTGTTCGTACGAAGTGTTCGTACGAACATGCCACGTCAGATCCAACAAACTCTTCTATCCACAGGAAAAGCGTGTAAACGGGCTGCTTAAAGTTGATGAATCTCACCTGTTCTAAACAGCTGCGCGTGCACGCGTGAGCTTATTTACATAATTCCCACCCCTCAAAACGCCATATAAGGCTACGTTTCCTGCCTCAGAGGCAGAACGTGTACGTTCATAAAATGACAGCGAAAAGTAAAAAAGAAGAACTCTACCGGTGCGGAGGATGAAGTTCTGTGGTCTCTGAGGACAAGAAAAGAAAATCTGTCCTTATTAGCAGCGTCACTCATGGAAGTAAATGACCAGCTAAAACCAAAGAAAGTTTGTTTATAATAAATGTGGATCTCGAAACATGCATGCGTACTGGTGGCTTACTGGTTAAAGCATTGCACTGTTAGCTGTTCCTAACCTTTTTTCTACACCTCGTGGGATCGAGTCCCACAAGGTATGATTCTTTTTTTTTCCTTCTTACTTTAGATTATTTATTCATTCCAAATTAAAAAGGCTTTATGCTTTATTTCTTGTTGTATTGTAAATAGTTTTCTTGTGTTTTTTAAATCTGGAATGAATTAAAAAAAAAAAAAAAACGTTGTCCTCCCACGGGAGGCGATCCCATGACCTTCGGAACTGCGACGCAGTGCTCTACTGACTGAGCCACATCAGAGCTATGACAGCAGCTGGAGGAAGTCTGTGTAAAGTCTGGCTTACCGAAGTCTGCGATACCGCGGCAAATTAAACTTAAATTAATTCATGGTTTAAGTTGATTTCAGTTTGAGATCTTCATATTAATATTGTAGTGTTAGAAAACGGCATTGATAACAAATTGATTTTCATTTAAATACTTTAATCCGTTAGTCATTATTACATTTAAAATTATAATTCGACTTCAAACAGAACCTATTGTCAAAAACAATTGTGGTGCGTTACTTTTTTAAACTCTAAACATTTCCTAAATAACGAAATATGAAGTTATTTGTGGAGTAATGCTGTCTGGATGACAGCAGACGGACCGCTCGTAAAATATACGACAGGTCCGGACCACACGTAGATTTTGTTCGTATCTGAAAAAAATCGTAGGATACGTGAACATTGTTGAATGCCACATATGCTCCTAAATCACTCGTAAGCACAGTTTAAGCACAAATCTGTGCGTACGAACGGTTTGTGCATGAGGCCCAGTGTCTTGTTGCATGACCCACCTTCTCTTGAGATTCAGTTCATGGACAGATGTCCTGACATTTTCCTTTAGAATTATTTGGTATAATTCAGAATCTATGGGTTAATTCACCTCAGAAGACCCACGAGCCTGTGGAGGTGCATTAAGTGTATCAACAGATTATAAAAGTAGAGGTGCACAATGCCCTAAGGATACATCACTGCCTGATACCCTTAACAAGTTTGAAAACCCGAACAGACCACACAGCACCAGACTCACCTCACCACCAGAAGAAGAGTTTGTCAGCCTGACCTCAGCTGAAATGAGGAGTACTTTCAGAATCCTCACAAAGCAACTGGCCCACACAACATCTTCGGGAAGATGCTGAAAGACTGTGACATTCAGCTCTGCAAGGAGCTGGCCGACATCTTTAACGCCCGCCCTCACCCTGGCAACAGTTCTCACCTGCCTGAAGATCGCAACCATCATCCCAGTCCCAAAGAGCTCTACAGTGACTGGTTTGAATGACTACTGGCCAGTAGCCCTCACCCTGATAGTCACTAAATGCTTCGAAAGACTGACCATGACCCACATCAAAACAACTATCAACATCAGCGAGGACCCTCACCAATATGCATACAATCAAGTGGCAGTACAGGTATTTTTTTCACAATGATAATCCTGGTTAGGGATTCATGAATCTAACAACCTCAGGGTAGAAGCTGTTCCTCAGTCTAGTGGTTCTACACTTAATGTTTCTCAACCTCCTACCAGAGGGGAGCGGGGGGAAATATTTGTGTGCTGGGTGAGTGGGGTCCTTTATTATACAGGTGGCCCTCTTCCTGCAACAAGAGGTGTAGATGTCTGTGATGGTGGAGAAGCTGACTCCAACAGTCTTTTGTGCAGTCTTAACCACTCTCTGCAAAGCTTTTCTTTATGCAGCTGTGCAGCCTCCATGCCACACATTGATGCAAGAGCACAGGATGTTCTCCACTGCACACCTGTAGAAGGAGGTGAGGACTGAGTTTCCCAGACCAGCTCGCCCCAGCCACCTGAGGATGTGTCTCTGATGAGCTTTCTTGATCAGGCTGGTGGTGTTGTTGCCCCAGCTGTGGTTGTCATTCAGGTGCACACACAAGTACATATAGCTGGAGACCACTTCCACAGAAGATTCTCCTTGGGTGGTTGGTGTGTTTGTTCCGTCTGAAGTCCACGACCATTTCCTTCATCTTCTTCACATTGATGTGAATGTTGTTCTACATGCACCAGCTCTCCAGGTATTCCACCTTCTACCTGTAGCTGGAGTCATTGTCATTTGTGATGCATTCAACCACCACTGTATCATCTGCAAACTTTACAATATGACAGCCTGGATGGGTTGCTGCACAGTTATACATGAGCAGAGTGAACAGGAGAGGGCTCAGCACACAGCCCTGATGGGAGTCATTGCTGAGGGTTATGGTGGAGGAGTGCACCATAAGAAGTTGTGGATCCTCATAGACATGTTTCTGAAGCACTCCACCGAGTGCTTCAGAAAACTGGTCATGACTATTGGGGTGAGGGAATGGTGGTGCAGTGGTTATAGAAGGTGTGCCTGTGATCAGAAGTTCACTGGTTCAACTCCCAGTACTGTACTGATGACATCAAAATGTGGGTGGGATATGTGAAGCACTCACACCGGCCTCCACCCTCATTTGCCCCACTCTGGGGCCTTGAGCAAGGTCCTTACCAACCCACAATCTGTTCCCCAGAGTGCCCTAAAATAGCAGCTCTCTGCTCCACACAGAGGGCTGTGGTAGCTCGGTGGTGTTTGGTTGCTTCAGGAAGGGCATCCGGCATAAAAATATTTTCCAAGCCTTCGTGCAACTTAGTTCATTGTGGCGATCCCTGAAGAAGGAAGAATCCGAAAGAAAAAAAAAGGGGTGAGGGCTACTGGCCGATAGTCATTCAGCCCAGTCGCTGTAGAGCTCTTTGGGACTGGAATGATGGTAGCAGTCTTCAGGCAGGTGGGAACTGTGGCCAGGGTGAATAAGGAGTTAAATATATTGGCCACCACCTCACAGAGTTGATCGGCACAGTCTTTCAGCACCTTCCCTGGGCTGTTGTGTGGGCCAGTTGCTTTGTGAGGATTAATCCTTCTGAAAGTACTCTTCACTTCGGCTGAGGTCACTCTGAAAAACTTATTCCGGTGATGATGTGAGTCTGTTACTGTGTGTTCTGTTCGGGTCTTCAAAGCGTGTGTAGAACTTATTGAGGACATCAGGCAGTGATGCGTCTCTAGGGTATTGTGCACATCTGCCTTTATAATCTATTATACAGTCCCTCCACATGCTTTGTGGGTCTTGTGAGGTGAATTGATCCTGGATCATCTGTGCATATGAGACTTTGGCCCTTTCAATACCAGCAACCAGCTATTTCATTTTCCTTCTCAGCTCCTGTGAGTTGCCAGAGTTACATATTTTATTTAAATCCAAAAGTTCTATTTTGGTCTCATCCGTCCACAAAACATTCTTCCAATAGCCTTCTGGCTTGTCTATGTGATCTTTATCAAACTGCAGATGAGCAGCAATGTTCTTTTTGGAGAGCAGTGGCTTTATCCTTGCAACCCTGCCATGAACACCATGGCTGTTCAGTGTTCTCCTGATGGTGGACTCATGAACATTAACATCAGCCAACATGAGAGAGACCTTCTATGCTTAGAAGTTACCCTGGGGCCCTTTGTGACCTTGCCGACTATTCCTCACCTTGCTCTTGGAGTGATCTTTGTTGATCAACCACTCCTGGGGAGGGTAACTGAATTTCCTCCATTTTTACACAATCTGTCTGACTGTGGATTGGTGGAGTCCAAACTCTTTAGAGATGGTTTTGTAACATTTTCCAGCATGATGAGCATAAACAACTCTTTTTCTGAGGTCCTCAGAAATCTCCTTTGTTCGTGCTGTAACGTCCGCGGAGACTCAATGACCACACCGTGTCGCTTCGTTGCACCAAACTTTACTGAACCCAAAACTCCCTCCACCCTCACATTTACCCATACCGTAAAGCAGGGGTGTCAAAGTCAAATACACAGAGGGCCAAAAAAACAAATTTGCTACAAGCCAAGGGCCGGACTGGTTCAATATTTATTATAAGGGGGTGATATAAGATTTTTCTCTTCTTTCTGCACTCTTTTCATTCATTGTTTTCTTTTTGATTAACTTGTTTTATTTCGTCTCTTTTAAATGAATGAATAAATTAATTAAATTAAAATCTGCTAAGTTCTTGGCATAAATCAACACAGACATGTTCCTGCTTTTAGTATTTTACATTATTTTATAATATAGTTATTTATAACAAATATATTATAAATAACCCTGATGCATGCTCAATATTACAGTATATTATACATTAAAGGTGCTATGTGTAACTTTCTGTAGAGCGCAGAACTTAGAAATATTTTCAACAGGCAAAGCATTCTGATCCCTCCCCCTCAGAGCCTTATATGGCTCTGCTCCACCTTGCTCTGCTGAAATTCAAATTCAAGCTCTGTTTTTTATTGGCTGATTCAAATTCAAGCTCTGTTTTTATTGGCTGGTTACAAACTCTGTTTTTATTGGCTGGTTAACGGCGGGTCACTCTGTGTTTTTAGTGTTTTTATAAATGCTGATAGAGAAGCAAGGGGACTATAGTTTTTTTCAGAGATTACTTTGTCTAACATCAGTCTGTCAGTAGATAGTGACAGAGTGAAGAAATGTGTTAAAAATGTATTGTTAGAAAAGTTACAGACTGCATTACAAAGTTACATACAGTAGTGCAGCTTTAATAATAATAAAAAACTCCACTAGATAATTACTAGAATAAATATTTCATAATAATGGTGTGGAGAGGATGGCTATAAGGGGAGAAGGGAGGCCATCACCCAAAAAAAATTTATTATTATTATTATTTTTTTTTTCAAATCATCCAGGGGGCCATAAATAATGAGTCCGCGGGCCGGATCTGGCCCGCGGGCCGCCACTTTGACATATGTGCCGTAAAGCATCTCTTAAAGGCACAGTAACATGTCGTAACAAACAATGCACAACATTACAGGCCCAACAAACACACTAAACACTGTGGTTTCTGAACACAACATTTTCCCCCCTTCACCCCCTTGAAAACATAATACTTTGCAAAGAATAACAGATTAAACTGGACAATAAAACGCAGATTATTAGATCTTTAGTAACACAATCACCCTGTCACATAGTCCCCAAGCCAGACAGGCGGGACCCTCAGTCTCTGGGGCCGTGCTGGCTGCTGAGTGGAGTCGGGCAAAGCTGGTGGAGTATCCCCCACCCGATAAGTCATTGGCCTAGGCTGCCAACCCAGTGCCGTTGCTGGGGCCAGCGGTGAAGCAGATGCTGGTGGGGCGATGACCCTGTCCAGATGATTTGCGTGCCAACGACTCCCATTTTCCAGTCTGTATGTGGTCGGCCCCAATTGCTTAATCACCCGCAGTGGCTCTGACCAGAATGATTTCAGTTTATTTCTCCGATGAAGCCGTTTGATCCTGACCCAATCCCCTGGAGCCAGTAAGGGGGTCTGCACTCGGTGCGTGGCATCAAACCTCTCTTTCATCCGGGCCTGCGAACCCTTTACCTGAGCTCTGGCTTTCTGGAGCTCTGGGCTCCCACGTGCAGGAGCTGGCTCAGCTCTCAGACAGTCCAGGGGTTGCTTCAGTTCGCGCCCGATCATTAACATCGCCGGTGAAACTCCTGTGGTGGAATGCTTGGATGCCCGGATGGTCAGGAGGGTTTGGTTGAGAGCGTGGCTGAAGGTTCTCCGCTCCTCCAGACAGGCTCTGAGTCCATTTTTGATAGTTTTATTGAGTCGTTCCACACCACCATTGCTCTCTGGGTGATAAACTGCTGTCCTGATGTGCCTGATGGAGCGTAGTGTGAGGAACTCTGTGAACTCTGCTGAGGTGAACTGGGCCCCATTATCCGTTGTAACAACACTGGGAAGGCCCCAGCGTCCAAACAGGTTGTCCAGGCAGTCTATGATGGTGTGTGCAGTGATGGAGCTCAGTTGGCAAACCTCAGGCCACTTCGAGTGAAGATCATGAACAACCAGCAGGTAGCGGGCGTGAGCAGGTGTCCCATGAAGTTCCCCACAGATGTTGACCTGAATATGTTCCCAAGGTGAAGGTGGCCAAGGGGTCGGGGTGAGAGGGGCTGTGGCAGTCTGGCCAGTTTTCCCACTCAAAAGGCAGCAGGCGCAGTTATAATAATAATAATAATAATGTCTATTCCTGTCATCTGCATATGTTCCCATACACAGACGAAATTCGTCTCTGCATTTAACCCAACCACCTACCAGGTGGTGCAGTGAGCAGCCCGAAAGCGCCCGGGGAGCTGGAGAAATAGGTGTGCACTCATAGACACCCCAAGCTGGGTAGTGGCCGGGGCGCGAACCCGCGACCTTCGGATCCGTAGTCAAAAGCCCTGCCACTAGACCATCTTGGCTCCAGCTTACGCACCAGCTCCTCAACATCAGAGTCTATACAGGGCCACCACACTGTATCACGGCAGCGCTGCTTCACCTTGACCACCCCCAGGTGCCCCTCGTGTGCCATATGCAGTACCCTGGCCCTGAGGGTTTCTGGAATGACTGCCCGGTGACCACGAGCTAGGCACCCCGCCCCCCAGCAGGAGAGTTTGTTGCGGAAACTGTAGTAGGGAAGCACCTTGTCATCCACTTGGGCAGGCCAGCCATCCTGCACATAGGTACGAAGCACTGTGAGTGTATCATCTGCAACTGAGGCCCTTTGCAACTCTGTCAGGGTAACTATTGAACTGAGGGGTCCATGTAGGACTTGAACCTAATCTTCATCGTTCTCTGTGTCTGGTGTTGCTCCGCCCGTCTCCTTCGTCACTGACATAGCTCTAGACAGGAGATCGGCCACCGTGTTGGCCTGCCCAGGCATAAACTCCAGGCTGAAATTATACTGATTTAGCCTGTCAGCCCACCTCAGGAGTCTCATGGGCCTGTGCCCAGAGCCTTGGGTCGCAAACAGTGCTGTTAGCGCCTGGTGGTCTGTACGGATGGTGAACGGTCTGCCATAGAGATAGACATGCTAGCGTTCACATGACCACAGGCAGGCTAGGGCCTCCCTCTCCCCTACCGAATATTTTTGCTCTGCTAGAGTAAGCGCACGCGAGGCAAAAGCGACAGGGCGTTCCACCCCGTCATGAATCTGGGAGAGCATAGCACCTAGCGCCACCCCAGAAGCATCACAGGTGACCAAGGTGGGAGCAGTCAAGCTGAAATGAGTTAGCGTGGGTGGGGACGTGAGCTGTTGTTTGATGATCTGCACAGCGTCGTGGCATGCTGGTGTCCAGTCCCCCGTGATATCCTTCCGGAGCAACCGGCGCAGAGGGGCCGTCGAGTCCGAGTAGTGTGGCATGAATCTGAGGTAGTAGGCCGCCATTCCCAGGAAGGAAGACAGCTGGGATGGTGATTGCGGGTCCGGCAGGGACAGGATGGCTTCAGTGTGGGACAAAATTGGGGCAATGCCGTCTTTCGAGAGCCTGAAACCCAGAAACTCAACATCGTCAGCCCCAAACATGCACTTCTGAGGGTTCAGCATGACCCCATGTCGTTGAAAACGCTGAAAGACCTGCTCTAGGCGAGCATCATGCAGTGCAGTAGATGGTGCATGCACCACCACGTCGTCCAGGTAGATGGAGACGCCTTGGATACCAGCCAACATCAGTGTCATAATCTTTTGGAAACAACTCGGGACCAATGAGAGACCAAACGCCATGCGTTTAAATCTGAAAACTCCCACATGCGTGACAAACGCCGTGAGGTCCATACTTTCTGGCGCTAGAGGAACCTGCAGGTAGCCGTGCCGTAGGTCCATCTTGCTGAAGACTGTGGAGCCGTGAAAATGGCTGGTGAGTTCCTCAGCTGTGGGTAGAGGATACTTGTCAGGTACAATGGCTTTGTTCACATCAGTGAGGTCCACACAGAGTCGCAGTCCACCCCCCTTTTTCTTGGCTATCACCAGGTTTGATACCCACGGTGAGGCATTGACAGGCTCTATGATGTCCTCCTCCACCAGGCGACGCAGCTCGGCCTCTACAGCATCACAGAGAGCCAGGGGAATAAGCCGAAGAGGCTGGATAACAGGACGGACCGACCGGTCCACCGTAGGCTGATGGACAAACCCTGTCATGCGGCCCAGTCCGCTGAACAATTGTGGATAGCGGTCGGGCCAGGAGGTGGCGACTTGCAGGACATGCTGGCCCTTAGCATCCCTCACAGCAAAGCCCAGGGCGAGGAACAAGTCTAGGCCCATAATGTTAGCTCCCTTCCGGGTGATGCAGAACTTGGCGTCAGGCGTAATTTGCTGATCATACTGGACAGGGAGGCGGACCACACCCAGAGTGTCGATGGGAGAGTGACCGTAGTCCAACAGGGGTGTAGTGGCTGCTTCCAGGGGTGTACGGCTGAAAAAACGGTCATATGTGCTTTTATTTAAAATTGACACTTTGGCCCCTGTGTCCACGAGGAGCGGGACGTGAGTTGCGCCCATGCGACATGGGGCGGCCGTGGTGTAGTGGTAATGGCAGTCGTCTCCCGATCGGAAAGTTGGCGGTTCGACTCCCGGGACCCGCACCATGTGTTGTTGTGTCCTTGGGCAAGACACTTAACCCTGAGTTGCTCCCGGTAGGACTGGAAAGCACCTTGCATGGTAGTCTGCCGCCACCGGTTTATGAATGTGTGTAGCATTCAATACATGTGTAGCACTTTGAGATTTTCAGTAATGAAAAGTGCGTTATAAATTGAATTAATTATTATTATTATTATGTGCAAAGCTTGAATGACGCTGCAGAGTCTGTACAGTGTTAATGGGAACCACATTAGTATCCTGGCGAGCTGAAGAGGAGCGGCAGCAGCGTGCAAAATGATTCAGTTTATTGCATTTAAGACAAAGTTTTCCATGGGCAGGACATGACTGGTCTCTAGTTGCATGGTTAGTGGAGCCACAGTTACCACAGCTCCTGGCCCCACTCCTACTGGGCCCCCTGTCCACTCTCTGTACATCCAAGCTGCACTCAGCCCGTCAGCCCCCTCCACAGCCTCTGTATGATGAACGGCCGGTGTTGATGACGTCACCGGTTCGTGTGCTACGCGGCAGAATTTTTGCGCCTCTGTTAGTGCTGTTTCTAGCTGCTTTCCAATAACCAGAGCGTCTGCCAGCGTCATGGAGTCTGGTTCTAGTAAAAGTCTCTCCCTCAGTTGGTTACACAACGTTTTCTCTATCAGCTGATCAACTATAAGTCCATCTTCTAGCGCCCCATAGTCACAGAGTCTAGCCAGCTCTCGTAGTGCTGACACGTAATGGGCGACAGACTCACCCGGCCGCTGCGTCCTCTGACGAAACTCGAAACGGTGCATCCGCCGGCTCCGTCCGGAGCTGAAATGAGCTTTCAGTGCAGCTGTAGCCGTGGCGTATTTATTGTCCGCTAACGTGAGCGTTGCAAAGATTATTTGACCCTCCTGGCCCAGACAATGGCGGAGGAGCGCGCACTTCCTAGCTTCCGCCAGGTTCGTGTGTCCCAAAGCCAGCAAGTAGTCCTCAAACGCTGTCAGCCATCTGTCCCACGGGACAGCTGGGTCCCCAAGGACAGGCAGGAAAGGTGGCGGTGGTGGTAACGCGAGTTCGGACATCCTCGTCTGCCAAAATGTAACGTCCGCGGAGATTCAATGACCACACCGTGTCGCTTCGTTGCACCAAACTTTACTGAACCCAAAACTCCCTCCACCCTCACATTTACTCATGCCGTAAAGCATCTCTTAAAGGCACAGTAACATGGTAAATGGTAAATGGAGCTTATTTATATAGCGCTTTCTAGCCCCCTGTGAGGAGCCCCAAAGCGCTTTACAATACCAGCCATCCACCCATTCATTCACACATTCATACACCGGTAGTGGTAGCCTGCCTTGCAAGGCGCCATCCAGACCTACCGGGAGCAACTCGGGGTTAAGTGTCTTGCCCAGGGACACAACGACACATGGTGGGCAGATGCGGGATTCGAACCTCCAACCTTCCGATCGTGGGTCGACTGCCATTACCACTGTGCCACGTCCGCCCCAACATGTCGTAACAAACAATGCACAACATTACAGGCCCAACAAACACACTAAACATTCAGGTTTCTGAACACAACACGTGCCATGATAATAATAATAATAATAATGTCTATTCCTGTCATCTGCGTATGTTTCCCATACACAGACGAAATTCGTCTCTGCATTTAACCCAACCACCTACCAGGTGGTGCAGTGAGCAGCCCGAAAGCGCCCGGGGAGCTGGAGAAATAGGTGTGCACTCATAGACACCCCAAGCTGGGTAGTGGCCGGGGCGCGAACCCGCGACCTTCGGGCCCGTAGTCAAAAACCCTGCCACTAGACCATCTTGGCTCCTACTTCCACAAACATGTTGTGAAGAGCAGACTTTGATACATCCCTGTTCTTTAAATCAATCAGGGTGCACACTCACATCTGATTGACATCCCATTGATCGAAAACACCTAACTCTAATTTAACCATCAAATTAACTGCAAATCCCAGAGGTTCACATACTTTTGCCACTCACAAATATGTAATATTGGATCATTTTCCTCAATAAATAAATGACAAAGTACAGTATATATATTTTTGTCTCATTTGTTTAACTGAGTTCTCTCTTTATCTACTTTTAGGACTTGCGTGAAAATCTGATGATGCTTTTAGGTTATGCAGAAGTAAAGACAATTCTATAGGGTTCACAAACATTCAAGCACCACTGTATATTATGGGAAAGCCTTTGTTGCTGAAATACAAAGTAATACTGTTCTTGGGATCTTTTTTTTTATTTTTACTTTTCTTCTGTTTTAGTTTGATTTATTTTTTAGATCAAACAAAAGTAGGTAAGTGGAAAAATCTGGCTATAGTTGAAATTGTTGTGTTTCTTTTTTTATTATTGGGGTCTGTCTAAAACAATAAACACAGTAAAACACTGCTGTCAAGATACGGTATGTCTGAATAACAATGATAAAGTCAGTGGATAATCAAAATTAGATGGTTGGATCCTTTAGGAACACAGTCCCAAACTTAGTGTCCAGTTTGGATCAAAAGGGGACAAACTGATATACTGTACTCCACTCTGCAAAATGTTACTTATATTCCGACAAGTTACCAACAAGTCGACCTTACAGTCAGCACTACTGTATCTGCTTCTAACCCACCCTACTGGACAAACCACAACCTGGTGGGCCACTAGTTGTACAAGAGATGTGGAAGATAAACAAATCTTGCTTTGTTGGCTCAGATTTCTAATTCATTCAGTATACTGTACATAAGCCCTCGCCTCACATCTCCCTCCCTTACTGAAAAACCTCGTTCATATCTCCATGTTTACTGCATGTTGACATGGATAATATTTTAGGGTGAAATAGTAATGATTCATATATACACATGGTCTCACTGCGTTCTCTGTTTGTCTTCAAACTTCACTTTTCCCCAAATCGTGTATATAAACCGTGCTTAAAAAAGGGCGATCACACACTGCCTTATTCGTTGGACTCTAACACACTGGAACACACTGTTTTACAGAGGAGAAGCTGCTGCATTAACATGGACTTTTTAATGGAGCTTTTCCTTTCATCTGAGGCTGCTGGATGGAGCACAACTTGCTGGGGGTTTGCGTATTTCGGCATTAAAAGACTGTTTTAAATCCGCTATTACTCAGACAGAAGCTTGGCGTTAATAACGGTAGTGGGGGGGAGCAAATGTGAGAGTATTTAGTGAATGTCAAACCTCTGCCAACAGAACGTGGTGCTGTGAATGGAGCGAGTCTGGCAGTTTTCTGTGACCTCTATACAAGCAAGGAATACTGGAAGGTTGTTGAAAGACTTCCAGACCAGTGGAAACGTCTCTCGCTCCTTTCATCACCTGTGCTCGTGTGTCTGAAGTGTGTATGGATGTTTACACATAACAGCGAGCTTGTGATGCTTTGCTGGGGCAATGGGCATGACGACAAGTCTCCAGGTTCTCTGCTACCGTTTACTAAACAGCGCTTGATAGGACACCAGTGTTTTAGTAAATACAGAGGGGCATGCGTGTGTGTGCGTGTGCGTCCTTGTGTGTGTTTTGGGTTGAACTGGTACCAAGAAAGTTCACTTTCTGTTCAGGTGGCGACTGCTGAAGGTGAAAAAGTGGATCCTTTTGGGTTTGAGGACAGAAACTTGGGGGGAAAAAAGCTGAATCTGCCGCACAAAGAAGTGCAATTTATGATTTATTGTACAGATCCATAATCAGGCCAGTTCTTACGCACACAAATCTGTCATGCATAACAGCTCCAGAAGGATTGTTCTCCGTCTGAGTTTATATTATAAACACAGCACGCTTGTATGCACAGCACACGCACGGAAAGTGCGTGTGTGAGGGTGTGTGCGTTCCGTTAGTTCGACAGGTGTGTGGAAGAGTGCCACGAGCCCGGCAGCAGGTGGAGATGAGGATTTATAGATTTTAATTGTATCAGCATGTTGAGCAATAATTCTAGTGCCTGAGGCAGCGTGCACAGCTACAGCAGCCCGTGACTGATGGACGATGAGCCGGGTTTCTCTGTCATACAAGAGGAGAAGCACTCGCTACAGCTGCCTGACGTCTTGTGCTCAAAGCAATATAATTGTCTGCCAACATATAAACCTGAACAGGTGATGACAGTTTTAAACAAGTGAAAGTGCTGTTCTGTCTTTTTTTTTTTTGTTCAAAATTAGACTATTAAAAAAGGAAAGCAGGGGGTATATTTATAATTATATTGAGATGGATAACCTGTATTTAGTACTTGTGCGTGTAAGGATAAGTGTTAGGTACAAATTGGCAAACAAAGACAAGGGTGGTCCAATAGATTGTGGGTTTCACACAGTTTTTTTTTCTTTGGTTTTACCGTTTTTTGTATCTAAAGCTCCATCTAAAATTCCACTGCCTCACTTGTCGTCGTCCACAGTGATTAACAGTTGTAAATTTGCCTTAGGTTGAAACTGTCAGATTAAGATGTCTCAAAGTGATGCCTGCTGTTAATGAAGTCACACAGACAAAACCCCCCAAAATGTTTCTGTTGGCAGATAAGTGATTAGGATGGAGCAACACGGGCCGACGGCCTTCTCAGTTTTTCAACACACCTTTCTGTGCATGTCAGTCCAAAGTCTGAACATGACACAGAAAGAAAACATAAAAGATAGGTTGTTTGAGCCATTTTGGTATTTTATAGTCTACTAAGCTAACTTGATGTGAAGTTACAGTATGTGAGGACAGTGACATCTCTATCATGGTTGGCTTCAAGGGATAGCCTGGTCATTTAGAAAATGTTATTCCTTATCCCTTTGGAAATTATATTCCATACATTCCTTAGCTAGTACCTTATCAGCCATAACATTAGTCATGGCATGGAGTAATCCACTTCCACACAAACAGAAAAGGGATATGCCTGAGATGACTTCTGTTGTGACTTGGTGCTTTAAACTGGTAAATAAACTGAATTGAACTGAAAATACCCTGATGCATGCTCAATAATCCAGGTAGAAAAATCTAAAAAGCTAACTCTGGTCCTCTGGACATTCAAAAAACAAAACAAAACAAAACAAAGCAAAAAAATTGTAGAAACGTTTTGTCTTTCATCCGAAAGACTTCCTCAGTCTGAGCTGCACACAGAAGCTCAGACTGAGGAAGTCTTTTGAATGTCCAGAGGACCAGAATTAGCTTTTTTTAGATGAATTGAACTGAATTTAGGCAAGGCCAAAGGTCTGCAATCTGCGGCTCTTTGGTTCCTCCGCAGCGGCTCTTTCAAGCTTTGACCAAAACTAACATAAAATTGCATTTTATTGGTTGTTAAACCAACAACAAAAAATGACTAGTTTTAGCTGTTTTCCTGTCATTTCTTTTGCAAATATGTGAATACTAGAACAAGTACAAGGAGTAAAACATGCTAGCTTTAACTTTATGATTTATTTCTATACTTAATATTTTTTCCACAGTTAAAATAATGACATAGGTCCACAGGGTTCCGTTTTTGTTAATTAACCCCCCCCCCCAAGAATCTGGTCCTTTCATTTGTCTTAAATTGTAAAAATATTAATAATGTTAAAAATAATTGGAAGTGTTTCCCCTACTATTATAAAAGCAGGGCACCCTGCTCTGTCAACAGAACTGTGTCCCACCTACCAAAGCAAAATGTGCCCCCCATCCCATCCCCATGCCAGCAGTGACGTATAGCACAAAGCTAGTGGCGTGCAATACAGGCACACTAGCTAAAAAAAACAAAGGCTGCGCTCATGCTGCCTCTTCCTTCACGCTGAATCTCCCCCTGCTCAAAAACTACCAGTAACAGAGCACA
>JBBPBX010014050.1:33892-51481 GCA_038048925.1 Garcialebias charrua | reverse complement strand
GGGTTGAGGACAGCTGTCAGAGATTAACCGCAGGCGCAAGCTTTCAAATACATGCTAAAGAGACGAGAAAACGGTAGAGGTGCTCTTTCGCCATTTTGTAAAGAGCTATGAAGCAACGTGGGCGTTCTTAGATGCTGGCAGCAAACAAATATCGGAGTAAAAAAAAAGTTTTAATTAAGGTCTTCTCAACATGGAGGCCATAAACCTCGCTGAAATCCGTCAGGGTCCATTCTGGTGTTTCTCTGGTCGATGCCGTTCATTGCAGTTCGTTTTTGATCAGGCAGGATTTAGGACTGCTGTCAGAGAAGTGTAAGGACCCAAATCCCGGTTTGCATCAGTAAAGCTCCAGAGATACCAGCCAGACGGATTTTCTGCTTGGAATGAGAAGCAGAATTTACTCAAAATGACGGAGGTCAAAGTGAAGAAAGAGATGAACGTGACAGACGTCGCAGAGATCGAGAACAGGTCAGAATCGAGGCGGTTCTCCTGCTCAGACTCAGAGGATCGATACCCCGAACTCCGGTTCCTTTCACTTCAATTTAATATTTGATCACATACAGTTAGACGTTTACCGGTCAGAAGTCCACTTTAAACACATTTTCTGAATCAGGGTGGTGTCTTTGGTAATTCGGCGTTATTTTTGCCTGATCAGATTTCCTAGATTTGGCTTCAAACGGACCACTTTTATGCAGTGTTGTGCTTCTAGTCTTCAACAACATGGAATGTTTTCTAAGGTCCTGAGATGCTCATATAATTTGTGGGAGATGCCTAACAACAATCCGGTTTATAATTAGGTGTACATCCAGCCGTCTGTCCGTCCACCCATCCATCTCCATCTTCTTCTGCTCCCTCATCATCATCACATCGGACCAGCACAGAGTCCACAAAACTGCAACCCCAAGATACTTGAACTCCTCCCTCCCCCACTTGAGACAGAACCTCATCCTTGACCCTGAGAGAGCAAACTCATGTGCTGAGGTGCTCAGGCGTTGAACCGCATCGGAGCTTCACACTTGGCTGCGAACCGCCAAACACGGGCACCGTTTATATGGACCGAACAGCCCGTAACGATAGCCACCCAATCTCATACTCGCAGAGTATTCCCCATAGTGAACCCCGAGGAACACAGTCCAAAGCTTTCTCCATGTCCACAAAATACATGTAGACTGGATGGGAAGACTCCCATGACCCCTCGAGGACTCTAGTGAGGGTAAAGAGCTGGTCCAGTGTTCCACAGCCAAGATGGAACCCGCATTGTTCCTCCTGGATCTGGGGTTCGACTAACGATAAGACTCGTTTCTCCAGTACCCTTGAATAGTTCTTACTGGGGGCGGCTAAGGAGAGTGATACCCCAATAATTGTAACACACCATCCTGTCCCCCTTTTTGAAGAGGAGAACCAACACCCCAGTCTGCCAATCCAGTGGCACTGCCCCTGATGTCCACGCAATGTTGCAATGGCGTGTCAACCAAGACAGCCCCACAACATCCAGGTGAGTTGAAGATCTTTCTGATGGGTTCTTCTGCCAGGCGTTTCCAGCAAACCCTCACTACATGTTTGGGTTTACCGGGTCTTTCCTGCATCTTCCCTCGCCACCTGATCCAACTCACTACCAGGTGGTGATCAGTTGATGGCTCAGCTCCTGTCTTCACCCAAGTGTCCAAAACAAACGGCCACAAATCACATGACACGACTATAACATCAATCATTGATCTATGACCTAGGGTGTCCTGGTGCCAATTGCACTTATCATGAGCAACTCCAGAGTGGAATAAGGTCCAGCCTCTCTAAAGGACATTGGTTCTGGAGCCTATGTTGTGTGTCAAGGTGAACCCAACTTTATCTAGTTGGGTAACTCAACTTCACACACACAAGCTCAAGCTCTTTCCCTGCCAGAGAGGTTATGTTCTATGTCCCAAGAGCCAGCTTTAGTAAGCCAGAATCAGAGCACAAAGGTCTTTGGCCACTGCCCATGGCATCATGTGCCCGACTCGTATGGCCCCTCCTGTAGGTGGTGGGCCCACAGGAAGGCATACCCATGTTGCTCATTCTGGCTGAGCCCGACCGGGCCCCATGGAAGAGACCTGGTCACCATGCACTCACTAACAAGCCCCTTTCCAGGGTGGGGCCCCAGTAACCTACTTCCAGCAAGGGACACAGAGTTCCTTGTTTTTCTTTGTCTATAAAAGTGTTTTAAATTGATCTTTGTCTGGCCTGTTACCTAGGACCAATCTGCCTTGGGAGACTCTACCAGGGCATTTACAATTGCCCCAGACCAGGGGACACCAAACTTTTTGAAACTGAGAGCTACTTCGTGGGTACGGAGTCATACAAAGGGCACCAGTTTGATAAACTCTTCAGAAATAACAAAGCGTAAATTGAAAAAAATGTATAATAAACATATTTTTGAGAAAATATTTTTAAGATAGACATTTTCTAAAATATATACATGTATAAATACAAAAAAAGAATAACAACTGAATAAAATGAAAATTTAAATGCAGCTTAGTAGTGAGTTGTGCTATTTTTAGAACAGGTCCTCGGGCACCTCAAATGGTCCTTGGGGGCACCCGGGTGCCCGCGGGCACAGTGTTGATGACCCCTGCCCCAGACAGTATAGCTCCCAGGATCATTCAGGTGCACAAGCTCTTCAACCACAAACAGGTGACAATTCAAGGAGGAGAATTAGATGTTTTACATAAAAACTATGATTTTATAAAAACCAACAGAAATAATAAAACACATTTCTATCTGTGGGAAATTTTCCTGCTTGGAGGGGGTGGGTGTCAACATCTTTAGTTAAACTAAAATTACAAATAAATAAAAATGAAAAGATAAAACTATTATAAAGTTTGTGTGTGTGTTTGTGTTCCAGGATCAAAGAGCTGTGTCAGCAGTTCCCTCAGGGTATCACGGACCAAGTAATCCAGAATGACTTGCCTCACCTGGACCCTCAGCAAAGAGCCATGGCAATTAACAAGCTGCTGTCTCAGGTCAGTCTGAGGACCTGATCCACCCCAGTCTGAGGACCTGATCCACCCCAGTCTGAGGACCTGATCCACCCCAGTCTGAGGACCTGATCCACCCCAGTCTGAGGACCTGATCCACCTCAGTCTGAGGACCTGATCCACCTCAGTCTGAGGACCTGATCCACCTCAGTCTGAGGACCTGATCCACCTCAGTCTGAGGACCTGATCCACCTCAGTCTGAGGACCTGATCCACCTCAGTCTGAGGACCTGATCCACCTCAGTCTGAGGACCTGATCCACCTCAGTCTGAGGACCTGATCCACCTCAGTCTGAGGACCTGATCCACCTCAGTCTGAGGACCTGATCCACCTCAGTCTGAGGACCTGATCCACCTCAGTCTGAGGACCTGATCTACCTCAGTCTGAGGACCTGATCCACCTCAGTCTGAGGACCTGATCCACCTCAGTCTGAGGACCTGATCTACCTCAGTCTGAGGACCTGATCCACCTCAGTCTGAGGACCTGATCCACCTCAGTCTGAGGACCTGATCCACCTCAGTCTGAGGACCTGATCCACCTCAGTCTGAGGACCTGATCTACCTCAGTCTGAGGACCTGATCTACCTCAGTCTGAGGACCTGATCCACCTCAGTCTGAGGACCTGATCCACCTCAGTCTGAGGACCTGATCTACCTCAGTCTGAGGACCTGATCTACCTCAGTCTGAGGACCTGATCCACCTCAGTCTGAGGACCTGATCTACCTCAGTCTGAGGACCTGATCTACCTCAGTCTGAGGACCTGATCCACCTCAGTCTGAGGACCTGATCTACCTCAGTCTGAGGACCTGATCCACCTCAGTCTGAGGACCTGATCCACCTCAGTCTGAGGACCTGATCTACCTCAGTCTGAGGACCTGATCTACCTCAGTCTGAGGACCTGATCTACCTCAGTCTGAGGACCTGATCTACCTCAGTCTGAGGACCTGATCCACCTCAGTCTGAGGACCTGATCCACCTCAGTCTGAGGACCTGATCTACCTCAGTCTGAGGACCTGATCCACCTCAGTCTGAGGACCTGATCTACCTCAGTCTGAGGACCTGATCCACCTCAGTCTGAGGACCTGATCTACCTCAGTCTGAGGACCTGATCCACCTCAGTCTGAGGACCTGATCCACCTCAGTCTGAGGACCTGATCTACCTCAGTCTGAGGACCTGATCTACCTCAGTCTGAGGACCTGATCCACCTCAGTCTGAGGACCTGATCTACCTCAGTCTGAGGACCTGATCTACCTCAGTCTGAGGACCTGATCCACCTCAGTCTGAGGACCTGATCTACCTCAGTCTGAGGACCTGATCCACCTCAGTCTGAGGACCTGATCTACCTCAGTCTGAGGACCTGATCTACCTCAGTCTGAGGACCTGATCTACCTCAGTCTGAGGACCTGATCCACCTCAGTCTGAGGACCTGATCCACCTCAGTCTGAGGACCTGATCCACCTCAGTCTGAGGACCTGATCTACCTCAGTCTGAGGACCTGATCTACCTCAGTCTGAGGACCTGATCTACCTCAGTCTGAGGACCTGATCTACCTCAGTCTGAGGACCTGATCCACCTCAGTCTGAGGACCTGATCCACCTCAGTCTGAGGACCTGATCCACCTCAGTCTGAGGACCTGATCCACCTCAGTCTGAGGACCCCGTCCACCTCAGTCTGAGAGGACCCGGTTCGTCTAAGTTTTGACCCTCTGATCTGTTGTTGATTGATTATGTTGTGTTCCAGGGTCAGCTGGATCTGCTGAGAAACAACTCAGGTCTCGTGTATAGACTTAAAGACTCTCAAGGTGCTAGGTAAACATGCATTTGAACAAGCACTCAAACACACACACGTTCTTGTAAACGTACGTTTTGGGGACTTTGCATTTACTTCTGTTCATTTTCTAACCCTGATCATTTCCCTAAACCTAACCATTACTAGTACATGTCTAGTACTAGTAATGGTATACTAGTATTAGACAACTACTGGTAAACCTACCTAACCCCTAACTCCCCAACGAGACTGCTCCTTATGGGGACCTGGCTTTGGTCCCCACAAGGAGCTGTTGGTCCCCACAATGTAGGATTTTTGTAAAATTAGTCCCCTAACCTGAAACAAAAACGCAAACTAGAACTTGCACTAGTAAACACACTCAAACTAACACTGAAACGTAAACTGGAATACACGCTGAAACACACACTGGAACCCGTACTGAAACACACTGAAACCCGTACTGAAACACACTGGAATGCATACCATGCCACTTTAAATCACTAAAAAACATCAGCAATGCCAACCAAAATGATGAAAGTGACAATGAAACAACAAGCAAAGGACACAGGATAAAATACATAAAATCCACAGAGGTAAAGATAATAAACTGTGGGCGGCCGTGGTGTAGTGGTAATGGCAGTCGTCTCCCGATCGGAAAGTTGGCGGTTCGACTCCCGGAACCCGCACCATGTGTCGTTGTGTCCTTGGGCAAGACACTTAACCCTGAGTTGCTCCCGGTAGGACTGGAAAGCACCTTGCATGGTAGTCTGCCGCCACCGGTTTATGAATGTGTGTAGCATTCAATATAGTATGTGTAGCACTTTGAGATTTTCAGTAATGAAAAGTGCGTTATAAATTGAATTAATTATTATTATTATTAAACTACTGTAAATGACTAAAATAATAAAAACTCAGTGAAGTTAAAATCAACTCCCATTGCACAGAAAGCCAGTGAATAAAAGTGTGTTTTTAAACAAGACTTAAAAAAGAGGGAGGGAGCCTGTCTGACATGCTGTAGTAACTCATTCCACAGTTTTGGACCTGCAACAGAGAAGGTGTCACCTCTGAGCTTAAAACGAGTGCCTGGAACCAATAAAAGCATCTGGTCTGCTGATCTCAGCGAGTGTTGTGGGACATATGGCTGCAGCAGATCAGTGAGATAGGAGGGGGCAGAACTATTAAGAGATTTAAAAACATACAAAGGAATTAAAAAAGTTAATTTGGAAGTGAACTGGGAGCCAGTGACGGGAAGCCAGAACTGAAGAAATGTGCTCTCTTTTGCCTGTACCAGTTAAAAATCAGACTGCAGCATTTTGAACCAGTTGTAAACATGCAATGGAATCTGACTGGTTCCAAAAAGAAGTGCATTGCAGTAATCAAGCCTGGATGTTATGAAAGCAAGTATTACTGTCTCAAGGTTACTACTGAGCAGTATGGGTTTCAGTTTAGACAGTTGCCTCAACTGGAAAAAACAAACAAAAAAACAGGATTTAACAATCATGTTTACAGCTGTTTAGCTTCATGGAAGGATCCATTTTTTTACTTTATTTTATTTATTTAAGTTAGGACAATGCATATTAATCAACATAACAGCAGTTAGCATCAATGTAAATATGCCGGAGTTAGCACAATAGCTAATTTTCATCCGTTGTCCTAAGGCAGGTAAGAATAAGAAACGTCCCATAAAACAAAAGAGCGGAGAAAAATACAAACATCACCTATATAGCACATAACACAACATAAAATTACAATAAAAATATGATGCCATAAGAAAATAGACAAAGTAATCTACACATGAGTGCACTTCTGATTAGTTTTCAGCCAAAGTTTCAGAGAATTTTTAAAGCTGGAGTAGGTGCCACAGTTCCTGATGGAAACTGGCAGTGTGTTCCATGACTGCGTGCCTCTGATGGACACCACCATTTGGCCAAATTTAGTCCTGCGCCGCTGCACATCACAATCTCCTCTGGTCAGTGCTCTTGTGTTTACTGTACTTGTTTTTTTACTTATAAAATATATTAAAGGAGGATTTTCACTCTCATATTAGTGACAACTTGTTTCTCTAACAGGGCTAGAGAGGAAAGGTTGATACAGTGGTTCCTGATTGTGTCATTGGGTGGAAACACGATTTTTCTCCTTTTCACATTAAAATGTAAGAACTTTAAAGCCATCAAATCCCTGATGTCAACTAGGCAGTCAAGGAGAGGTTGGATAGAGCATGCACCAGTGTGCTTCAGAGGGAAGTAAATTTGACAGTCGTCGGCATAAAAATTAAAAGGAATGAGATGTTGTTCATGAAAAATATTACCTAGTGGCAGCAGGTATAAAGAAAGGAGAAGCTGTCCAAGATTGGAGCCCTGTGGTACCCCTCACCAAAGAGCTGCCGATGTTAAGATAAAATCCTTGACGTTGACACAAAAGGTTCTATCGGAGAGGTAGGACCTAACCATTTGGGGGCCGACCATGTGATGCCCATCCACGGCTCCAGCGTAGAAATGAGGATCTCATGGTCAGTGGTGTCAATTGCAAATGTGGTCCAATCGGACAAGACGTACAGAAGCACCAGCAACCTTGGCTAGGAAGATATCATTAAAAACCCTCAAAAGAGCAGACTCAGTGCTGGGGTGAGATTTAAAGTCTAATTGGAACACCTTCAAAATAGAGTGATCCTCCAGGAAACATTTTAACTGAGAATCAACTTTTTTCTTCAGTAATATGCATTTGCATGCTGAAACACAATGGAACGCATACTGAAACGCACACTGGAACATAAACTGAATCACACACTGAAATGCACACTTGAACACACTGGAACACATACTGTAATACATACTGGAACGCATAGTGTAATACATACTGGAACGCATAGTGTAATACATACTGGAACGCATACTGTAATACATACTGGAACGCATACTGGGCTCTGCCCGTGGTATGATGCTGCCTCTCTGAGTGACCTCTTTGTCTCTCAGTAAGATGAAAGGCTCAGACAACCAGGAGAAACTGGTCTATCAGGTCATTGAGGATGCAGGAAATAAAGGTACCGACCCACCTGATTGATTCAGAATCCTGAGACTGTGAGCAGAATCAGAATTTCACATATATTTCTGTTGGTTTGTGTGGTTGTAGGAATCTGGAGCAGAGACATCCGCTTCAAAAGCAACCTTCCTCTGACAGAGATCAACAAGATCCTGAAAAACCTTGAGAGCAAAAAACTCATCAAAGCAGTCAAGTCTGTGGCGGTGAGTTCAGGGACAGGACCAGGAACCAGTCCAAATACTTTGTGCCTGGATGAAGGTATCAAGTCTGTGTACACTGCAAGTCTGTCCAAAGGCTCAGATTTTGTCCAAAGAATCAGAGTCTGTCCAAAAGCTCAGAGTCTGTCCAAAAGCTCAGAGTCTGTCTTAAAGGCTTGGAGACTATCCAAAGGCTTGGAGTGTGACCAAATGCTTAGAGTGTGTCCCAAATTTTCAGAGTCTATTCAAAGTTTCAGGGTTTGTCCAAAGCCTCCAAGACTTTTGGTTTGTGCCTGTGCAAACCATTCCAGTCCTGGATTTAAAAGTTGAGTAGCTTCAGTCTTGGACCTGAACCAGACTGGTCCTCATCTCTAATCTGAAAGTAGACTGATCTAAGACCAGAACAAGTCTGAGACTGGCAGGCAGAACCCAGTCTGGTTCTGAACCTGGTGTGTGTGTGTGTATTTTTCAGGCCTCAAAGAAGAAGGTATACATGCTCTACAACCTGCAGCCGGACCGGTCGGTGACGGGCGGTGCCTGGTACAGCGACCAGGACTTTGAGTCCGAGTTTGTAGAAGTTCTCAACCAACAGTGCTTCAAGTTCCTGCAGAGCAAGGTACAAACAAACAAACAGTGTTGTTTACCTCACTTATGACACCAAAACACATTTTCTCCTTCAGTAGCTGATTGGATGGAGGTGGGTAGGGGAGAAGGAGAGAGAGAGAGAGAGCATGAATGAACTTTGTGTTAAAGGAAACTATACTGGAGAAAATTAGTGGGAATAAGAACCAGGACGTGGGTTGGTCTGATGGAAGAGATGGGTGGGCGGAGCCTATAGAGATGCAGATTTCTTTCATTCCTGAGATGTATGAGAATGACCTTCTACTTCCTGGAGAGCAGGCAGAAAAACCCATCTAAAGACGGGTCATAGTATCTAGAATTAAATTTTCACTCCCTGGGCCAGCGCCACCCCGTGGGCCACAGGAAACAGGAACTCCAAACCAGATGTGGGACTTTATGCAAGCACAGGGAAATGTTTTTAAGTAATGCAAAGAAAAGTTGGGCCTGTGATCGGAAGGTTGCCGGTTTCACCCCCCGAACTGATAACATGAAAATGCGGGTGGGAAAGGTGAAGCACCTACACCTGCCTCCACCCTACTCTGGATCCTTGAGCAAGGCCCTTAACCCCCACCATCTGCTCCCCCGGGCACCCTATATGGCAGCTCTGCTCCATTCAGAGGGCTGTGGTAGCATCAGGAAGGGCATCCTGCGTAAAAATAAAAACAGTCTTCGTGCGAGCTATTTTGCTGTGGCGACCCCTGAAGAAGGGGGTAGCTGGAAGAAGATAAAAAAATTATTATAATTTTGTTTTAGTAAACTGAACAATGGATCTAGGTCCAGAAAGGACTTCAGACTTCAGGTCTGGATTGAAGTGTGTCAGTTGAGAATATTGAGATCCACTCTGTTTTTATTACCTGTGAGTGTGTGGGGTTTGTCTCATGTCCCATGATGCCGTGCAGCAGCTCAGGTGATCTTGTCAATGTTTTGTGTATGGAGGCCGAGGTGGCGAGGGACAGCCAGCAGAGTCCGATGGTCCAGAGGAACAGCTCATTCGCCACATCCCATGAAGTGTGGAAGTACATCTGTGAGCTGGGGATCAGTAAGGTGACCAATCACATGCCCTACTCTCAGCTGCTGAACGGCTTGTGGGCGGGGCCTGACAGGTGTGTGTCTGCAGGTGGACCTGTCTATGGACGACATTGAGACCATCCTCAACACGCTGATCTACGACGGAAAGGTGGAGATGACGGTGATTGCTGCCAAGGAGGGGACAGTGGGCAGCGTAGATGGACAGATGAAGCTGTACCGGGGAGTGAACCCAGTCCTGCAGCCCACCGGCCTTGTCAAGACGCCCTGCGGACTCTGCCCGGTAACCACACGCACCTACACACCTGCAACCACTCTGCTGGCCTCACCTGAGCTCACTCGTCCTCTCTGCAGGTGTTTGACGACTGTCACGAGGGTGGGGAGATCTCTCCGTCAAGCTGCGCCTACATGATGGAGTGGCTGGACCTCTGACAGAGTGGTTGGACTTCTGGACATCTTATGGAGTGGTTGGATGTGTGACGGAGTGTTTGGACATGTTACGGAGGGGTTGTCTTCTGACGGAGTGGCTGGATCTGTGACAGCTGCTTGTTCTTTGATGAGAAAACGTTCACTGCTGTGATCAGTGATCCACAGCATCTGTTCTGTATTTATAATAAAACAAGTATATTTCTGTTCAGAACGAGCTCTTTGTTATTAAACCCTTTATTTAAGTTCTGATCAAACATCACCTTCATCAACAAAACCAGTCTAGTCTGAGGTCTGAAACAGTTCTGATTTACACCCACAAAGACCACTGATCCTGATTCTTTATCACCTGTTCTGTTCAATATAAATAAAGCCTCCTCAGACATAAAAAATATTTCCAAGTCAGTCATTGTTTACTTGTATAGAGACATGTGAACACTGAACACTAAAACATTTGTAAACTAGGCTAATCTGTAATGATATTCCCTCATGGACATTCAGCAACATAAAAATGAACAAACAGAATAAAACATTAATGAATTAAAATATGGTTCGGTTGGTCTAACTTCTTTTAAAGATCTAAACATACTGCTCTAACTGCTTTATCTTGATCAAGTGAAGATTTGTTCAATAACAATGAATAGAATTCAAAATCTTACTTCTAACCTACAAAACTCTCAACAACCTAGTTCCATCTTATATTATAAATCTTATTGTTCCATACTTTCCTAACGGAGCACTTTGCTCTCAGGCTGCAGGTTTACAGGACCGGTAGTCCCTCGTTTATCGCGGAGGATCCGTACCCTGAAGCCCCGTGATAAGTGAAAAACCGCAAAGTAGGAATAGTAGTACGGTACAAGTAAATAGTAGTTTATTTTAGTATTTATATATATATATATATATATATATATATATATATACAGTAAGAAAAATAATTATTTGAACACCCTACGACTTTGCAAGTTCTCCCACTTAGAAATCATGGAGGGGTCTGAAATTTTCATCTTAGGTGCATGTCCACTGTGAGAAACGTAAATTTTAAAAATCTGGGAATTGTGTGTTACTGCTGCCAATAAGTATTAGAACACCTGCCAATCAGCAACAGTTCTGGTCCTCAAAGACCTGCTATTCTGCCTCTAAAAAGTTCACCTCCACTCCACTTATTCTAAGTTAGAAGCACCTGTTTGAGGTCGTTGGCTGCATAAAGACACCTGTCCACCCCACACAGTCAGTAAGACTCCAACTACGGTACTAACATGGCAAAGACCAAAGAGCTGTCCAAAGACACCAGAGACAAAATTGTAGACGTCCACAGGGCTGGAAAGGGCTACGGGGCAATTGCCAAGCAGCTTGGTGAAAAAAGATCAACTGTTGGAGCAATTATTAGAAAATGGAAGAAGCTAAACATGACTTGTCAATTTTCCTCGGCCTGGGGCTCCATGCAAGATCTCCCCTCATGGCGTATCAATGATCCTAAGAAAGGTGAGGAATCAGCCCAGAACTAGGAGGAGCTGGTAAACGACCTGAATAGAGTTGGCACCACGGTTTCCAAGGTTACTGTGGATAATACACTAAGACGTCATAGTTTAAATCATGCATGACACGTAAGGTTCCCCTGCTTAAATCGGCACACGTCCAGGCCCGTGTTTTAAGTTTGCCCATGACCATGGATGATCCAGAGGAGTCATGGGAGAAAGTTATGTGGTCAGATGAGACCAAAATATAACTTTTTGGTCTTAATTCCACTTGTCGTGTTTGAGGATGAAGAATGAAGAGTAGTTAGAGTACCATCCCAAAAATACAATCCCTACTGTGAAGCATGGGGTGGAAGCATCATGCTTTGGGGGCGTTTTTCTGCACATGGGACAGGACGACTGCACTAATAATAATAATAATAATGAATTTAATTTGTAACGCACTTTTCATTAACAAAAATCTCAAAGTGCTACAAAGTGCAACTAAAATCAGTGATCAAATGAAAACAAGTGATGAAAATCAAGTAAAATCAATGATAAAACAACAAAAAAATCAATAATAAAATCAAGTAAAAACTGATAATATCAACTAAGATCAAAGATAAAATCATGCTGAGGCAGAGTAGGCTCGCTTAAAAAGAAAGGTCTTTAAGCCTTTTTTAAAGTCAACCAGTGACTGTGGAGCTCTCAGGTAGTCAGGGAGGGAGTTCCACAGGGGGCAGCCACACAGAATGCCCGGTCTCCCATGGTCCTTAATTTGGTTCGTGGAATGTGAAGGAGATTACTGTTCTGTGATCGTAGAGACCGGGTGGATGAATATGGTGCAAGAATGTCCTTTAGATAATCAGGTGAAGTTCCGTGTAAGCATTGGTGTGTAATGAGAGCAGTTTTGTACTGAATTCTGTAGGTGACAGGAAGCCAATGGAGGTTATGGAGAATGGGTGTAATATGTTCAAATTTACGAGCTCTCAACAAAATCCTTGCTGCACTGTTTTGAATATATTGAAGCTTCTGAAGGTTTTTGCCAGGGATTCCAATAAACAGGGAGTTGCAGTAGTCGAGCCTGGAGGAGACAAAGGCATGGACGAGCTTCTCAGCATCAGAAAAAGTTAGAGATGGGCGAAGTCTGGAGATGTTTCGAAGATGGAAGAAGCAGGTTTTAAACAGAAGCTTAATGGGATTTTCAAATGTAAGATGAGAGTCCATTTTTATTCCAAGCACTAAGGAGGATGAGGGGGGCCACGTGTTGTGAGATTTTGGGGAATAACCTCCTTTCTTCAGTCAGAGTATTGAAGATGGGTTGTGGCTGGGTCTTCCAACATGACAATGACCTGAAGCACACAGCCAGGATAACCAAGGAGTGGCTCTGTAAGAAGCATATCAAGGTTCTGGAGTGGCCTAGCCAGTCTCCAGACCTAAACCTCTTTGGAGGGAGCTCAAACTCCGTGTTTCTCAGTGACAGCCCAGAAACCTGGCTGATCTAGAAAAGATCTGTGTGGAGGAATGGGCCAACATCCTGCTGCTGCCGTGTCTGCAGACCTGGTGAAGAAGGAAACCTTTGACCTCTGTAACTGCAAACAAAGGCTACTGTAACAAATATTAACATTGATTTTCACAGGTGTTCAAATACTTATTTGCAGCAGTAAGACACAAATTATATTTAAAAAAAATCATACATTGTGTGATTTCGGGATGTTTATTTTTATTTTTTTAGATTATGTCTCTCACAGTGGACATGCACCTAATTTACAAGATGAAAATTTCAGACCCCTCCATGATTTTTAAGTTTGTTCTGGGTCATCACGAGAGAGGTTCAGGTCCACAGCTTCCTGTTGTTCCCATCGCTGTGTCAGAGAATGGACACCTTTCCTGATGTCCTTCTTAGTAAAGGCAGCGGTACAGCAAATTGCTCCTTGTCCTCTGTCACCTGGGACACTTGTCCACCAGCTCTCAGGAGATAAATGTTTCACCAGAAGTTTGAAACCTGCTAAGCTCTGACAATCTGCTGTCTTTTAGGTGTTTTTCACTGAATGTTGCATAAAACTGAATTTCTACTGTGTCCACCAAAAACTGAATGTGTACACATGTCTGAACCCAAAAGTGGAAGCCATAGGATCGCGCGTCCCTATCGGTTATTGGTTCCAAGTCCAACTTTAAGTTCTGCCCCCTTTACAAACCTCAGTCCAGGTCGTTCAGGTGTCAATCCTGTAGTTTTCCCCTTGCTGCTACTTGTTCCCATATTCATGTTTTAAAAACACATTTATCTGTAATTAGTTAGATGCCTAAAAGGAAGATCATGTGACATAAAGATTGTAGGCGGAGCTTAAAGCCCACATCACCAGTGCACAGATTCTGGTTCCAAAACTTCAAAATGACAGCTTCAGTAAACATGTTCATCCAGTGACAGTGAGGACAGTAGTTATACAGAAACAATGTATATGTTCATGGTGTCAGCACAGAATGATGCTGTTTTTGTTGGCAGCACAGTTCAAGGCGCATTTCTTCCTTTGCACAAAAGTCTTAATTTCCATGTAGACATGAAATCTGCTGGTGAATTTGAGCTAAAGTTCCCATAAAACACATTATTTTTGTTTTGGTCTGCTCTGATTGGTCAGCTCCAGTGCTGACCAGGCTCTGGCCACCATTCCACACCAGATTTTTTCTGATTTGACACATTGGCTCCACCCCTTATAACTCAGCTGGTTTATTTTCTGATTTGTTGAGCTAAAGTTCTTTGGGTCTGCTGATTGTGTCAGAGATGGGGTTGGTTCAGTTATTCAACCTGAGGTTCTGGGTTCCGTTCTGGTTTTGGCTGTCCTGATGAACATAGTTTATCTGTCTGCAGCAGTGATTTTGTTTATTCTGTCTTCGGAGTGGACGATGAATCGATGCAGCTGCTGCACTCAGTGGGTTCTGGTCCAATCACAACTCTGTGTTTTCCATCAGAACTCATTACCGAGGTCCATCAGGCCATAATGGGCTTGGTGCTGACCGTCAGCATGGATCACATTACACAACAACAGACAGGAAGCAGCACTCAGAACAACTTGTCCAGAACCAGTTCAGTAAAGAATCTGATACAGTATGTAATGATGACTTGTCGTGGTAAAAGTCTGAAACAAAGGCAAGACCATCAGGTCTGTAAGACCTTCAGGGTATGAATATTGGTGGACTTGTTTGTGGGTCAGAACCAAGTTAGAACCATTCAGCGACTTCTCCAGATCAAGGAAATCTGAGGTCCAGATCCCTGCTCAGAAAAGTTCTGTTTAAAAGTGTTAATCCAGAACTTCTGATCAGAACTCTTGACCCAGTCTAATAATCCAGATTGTCCTGTTAGACTGGTTTTGGATCAATAGTTTTCTGGACTTTCTGAAGTTCTTTCCAGAGTTCTTTACTCCGTTTCAGTCAATGTTTCTAAACATTTGACTTCTGACCTCTCAGAGGATGGACAAGAACCCAGGAGATGGATCAGAGCCTAGATGATGGACCAGACTTGTGTGGATTTCTAACAATAAACCCATCAAAGGGAACTCTTAAGTGTCTTTGTCTCAGAGACAGATGCTCCTGGTTCTGATCCTCAGTTTGATTCTCTCAATTCCATCTCATGTAAAGTTTAATTGACCTACGGTACAATCCTCAACTGCCCCAAACTGATCTAAACTATCCCAAACTGATTTAAACTACAAACCGGATACCAAAAAAGTTGGGACACTAAACAAATTGTGAATAGAAACTGAATGCATTGATGTGGAGATGGCAAATGTCAATATTTTATTCATAATAGAACATAGATGACAGATCAAAAGTTGACCTACGGTACAATCCTCAACTGCCCCAAACTGATCTAAACTATCCCAAACTGATTTAAACTACAAACCGGATACCAAAAAAGTTGGGACACTAAACAAATTGTGAATAGAAACTGAATGCATTGATGTGGAGATGGCAAATGTCAATATTTTATTCATAATAGAACATAGATGACAGATCAAAAGTTTAATCTGAGTAAATGTAACATTTTAAAGGAAAAATATGTTGATTCAAAATTTCACAGTGTCAACAAATCCCAAAAAAGTTGGGACAAGTAGCAATAAGTGGCTGGAAAAAGGAAATTGAGCATATAACGAACAGCTGGAAGACCAATTAACACTAATTAGGTCAATTGACAACATGATTGGGTATAAAAAGAGCTTCTCAGAGTGTCAGTGTCTCTCAGAAGCCAAGATGGTAAGAGGATCACCAATTCCACCATTGTTGCACAGAAAGATAGTGCAGCAATACCAGAATGGTGTTACCCAGCGTAAAATAGCAAAGACTTTTAAGTTATCATCATCAACCGTGCATAACATCATCAAAAGATTCAGAGAATCTGGAACAATCGCTGTGCGTAAGGGTCAAGGCCGTAAAACTCTACTGGATGCTCGTGATCTCCGGGCCCTTAAACGTCACTGCACCTCAAACAGGAATGCCACTGTCAAGGAAATAACAGAATGGGCTCAGGAATACTTCCAGAAAGCATTGTCAGTGAACACAATCCACCGTGCCATCTGCCGTTGCAGCTGAAACTCTACAGTGCAAAGAGGAAGCCATTTCTAAGCAAGCTCCACAAGCTCAGACGTTTGCACTGGGCCAGGGGTCATTTAAAATGGAGTGTGGCAAAATGGAAGACTGTTCTGTGGTCAGATGCGTCACGATTTGAAGTTCTTTATGGAACACTGGACCAGAGAGGAAAAGGCTAGCCCAAGTTGTTATCAATGCTCCGTTGAGAAGCCTGCATCACTGATGGTATGGGGTTGCATGAATGCTTGTGGCATGGGCAGCTTGCATGTCTGGAAAGGCACCATTAATGCAGAGAACTATGTTCAGGTTCTAGAACAACATATGCTCCCATCTAGACGTCATCTCTTTCAGGGAAGACCCTGCATTTTTCAACAAGATAATGCCAGACCACATTCTGCAGCAATCACAACATCATGGCTACGTAGGAGAAGGATCCGGGTACTGAAATGTCCAGCCTGCAGTCCAGATCTTTCACCTATAGAGAACATTTGGCGCATCATAAAGAGGAAGGTGCGACAAAGAAGGCCCAAGACGATTGAACAGTTAGAGGCCTGTATTAGACATGAATGGGAGAGCATTCCTATTTCTAAACTTGAGAAACTGGTCTCCTCTGTCCCCAGACGTCTGTTGAGTGTTGTAAGAAGAAGGGGGGATGCCACACAGTGGTAAAAATGGACTTGTCCCAACTTTTTTGGGATTTGTTGATGCCATGAAATTTTGAAACCACATTTTTCCCTTAAAATGATACATTCTCTCTGTTTAAACTTCTGATCTGTGATTTGTGTTTTATTCTGAATAAAATGTTGGATGTTGGCACCTCCACATCATTGCATTCAGTTTTTATTCACAGTTTAGTGTCCCAAATTGTTCTCAACTCCTAATTTTTTCTCACCGGCCCCAGACTGTTCTTGACAGTCCCAAACAGTACTCAATTGTCCCAAACTGTTCTTAATTGTCCCAAACTGTTCTTGATTGTCCCAAACTGTTCTTAATTGTCCCAAACTGTTCTTGATTGTCCCAGACAGTACTAAACTGGCCCAAATTTTTTCTCTTCTGTCCCAAACTGTTCTCGACTGTCCCAAATTGTACTCATGAAACCTGAAATATGCTCAACTGTCCTAAACTTTTCTAGACTGTCTCAAACAGGTTTTGATTGTACTGAACTGTTCTTGACCATCCTAAACATTTCCTAGCTGTCACAAATTGTATTCAACTGTCCCAAACTGGTGGTGACTATTCCAAACTGTTCCAGGTTGTCCCAAACCATTCTCGACTGTCCCAAATATCACTTGACTGTACCAAACTGTTTTTGACTGTCCCAAACTGTTCTTTACTGTTCCAGATATTTTTCAACTGTCCCAATGCTCAAACTGTACTCAGCTGTCTTAAACAGTTCTTGACTGTTTCAAACAGTTTTGACTGTCTCCAAGTGTTCTCAACCAAACACTACTCAGCTGTCACAAACTGTTCT
>JBBPBX010014050.1:0-30942 GCA_038048925.1 Garcialebias charrua | reverse complement strand
GAGATATGGTTTTATTTTCTTTATTTTCTTTATCTTTTGGGTTTTAACGTAAAATTAATAAAATAAATCGATTTTGGGGCTTTTAGAATCGATTCTGAATCGCCCGGATTAAGAATTGAGATTCTTTTAAAAATCTTTTTTTTTTTCTGCACCCCTAGTCGTCTTCTCTTTTTGCTCCAGGTTTTATTCTACACATCCAGCAGATCATTTCTGCAGCTGATCAGATTCATCAGCTGATGAGAGTGATGTCATCGCTGCGTTGATCAGAGCTGAAGCTCTTCTGGACTAAAACTAACCAACGATGCACGCAGCTCAAAACACCTGAAGTGTTCATGACGTGATGAAACGTAGGCACCAAGTCTGAAACGTTGAGCCAACTCCTCCAGATCCACCACAAACCAGCTGGTCTCTACAGGAACACCGTTTGTTCCTCACGTTGGTAAAGTTGAGGATTACCGGTATTTATTATTAGTGCAGAGAAATGGTTCCTCAGCAGGTTCTGCAGATAAATGAATTCATACAGTTCAAATTCCTTCAAGGTTATCTACTTTCTATGTCCATGAGATCTGCAGAAAGTAGATTTGGATCAACACTTTTTCTAAACTCGTTGGTATTTTTCACTCCCGAGTTGCATGAGCTCATTGTTTTTACTCTATTCTGTCAAAACCAGAAGCAGAAAAAGATGCAGTACAGTTTTAAAGCCTTAAAGGGGACCACATATTCAAAATTCACTTTTTAATGGTTTTTTTACTCAACTTTGGGTATTTACTTCATAAAAAAAAACAGTCCTAAGGCCAAAAAAATGCACCCAGTGGTTCATTTACTCTAAGTAGATTTATTTATCTTTGATAAATACACTTCGTTTCCCACTTCCTGCGGTTTGTGACGTCACAAACCGCAGCCAACCACCTCAACCCTGAGTCCAGCCCCTCACCTAGCAACCCCTGGTTAGGCTCAACCCACTTCTGTATTAAACACATGACTAGCTATGTTTCCATCCAATTTAAATTCGATTTTTGAGCGAATTTTAGAAAATTTCGCTAAAATGTAAATTAAAATTATGAGGATCAGAAGTGTTTCCATTAACTGGCTTGAAGCGCATCTGCAATGCCACGCAAAGCGTCTCTACGTCAGACGTCAGCGTCATTACGTCACACGTCAGCGCCATACGTCAGACGTCAGCGTTACGCACTTCCACAGTAAACAGGAAGTAGCGTTTGAAAACAGACATCTCGGCAAAATGGAGAGAATATTTCAGGTATGTGTTGCTATCGGGCAAGTTGTATTTATTCTGTCATGCCAACTAGTTTTAGCGATGTTACATGTTGTCCGGAGCGGAAACAGCTGATCAGTCACGTGACGTGAATGTTCGCTGCGGCAGAACTGAGTCGGCTAATCTGTTTCCATCTGTCGTTTAGCCGACTCAGCTCTGAATCGACTCCCCAAAAACTACCTCAAGCGAGCGTATAAACTTTAGAGCGACTTAGAGGAAGTTAACTCGAATTATGCCGTTTCCATTTAGCTTTTCTGATGCGATGCTTCATAATGCGCACCTAGAAACCTTGATGGAAACACGCCTACTGTTGTTTTTCATGATTTCATCTCATCTTTTGTTTATATGTTCTTAATTTCATGTGTACAGCACTTTGTTGCAGCTGTGTTTTTTTTAAATGGCTTTATAAATAAAGTATAATTGTTATTTTTATGTTTTAGTTCAATTTTTAGTGTATTTGCGATCGCTCCCAACGCGCAGCCGGCAAAAATTAAACGAGCAGACCCCCGGTAGTGACCGGCGGCAACGGGACACTGCTTCTGGCCAGAGCCATATAAAGTGAGAGTTGCGACACTCCCATAGAGTTCCATTGTAAGAATGGAATGCGGAAGTCACGTGGGTCATGGAGGGGTCGATTTGTTCCATGGCTCTGGTTAAAGTCTGAAGCTGCCTGCAGTAGCGCTCCGTCGCCGCCAGAGGGCGCAGCTCCACAAGGTTTCCATGGCCGTTGTTTGAAACGATTGACCGCCTGTCGGCGACATCAAAGAGTGTCGGAACTCTCTATATATATGGCTCTGCTTCTGGCGCGATGGAGCGGAGCTTCAACTGTACAGCCTCGCTGCTGCCTCGCAGCAGCAAGGACCTTCTCCTTACGGATTAATTTACGGGAGACACTTGGTGAACTTTGTGTTGTCTTGACTGGAACAGCGATAACTCCCAAAATCTCCGCGTGCAACGAGCGGAGCTGGCGAACACCGGAAGAGGAACAAGCTAACATTAGCTTCGGATTCGGGTGGTCTAATGCTAAAAGGAGCAGCAAATTGCGGCGCGCTCAGACGGGTTTCGGTAAGTTATCTTAAGCTAGCACTAACAGTAAGTCAAATGAGTAATAAAAAAAGAGCTAATTTTAAAACAACAACACATTACAGATACTGGCTGTTACAGAGGGCGTTAACAGATCGTTGAAGGGCGTGGACTTCAGAACTTGTATCAGAAACCGGTCGTTCAAAACGAAAGTTAAAAATGGCAGAATTAAAAAGGGTATAATTAATTATCTAAGAATTATTTTGTGTATTAAAATGAATTAATATTGTCAAGATAGCACACAGACATAACATAAAAATTTTAAAGACCTATATGTGGTCCCCTTTAAAAGACCCACCTTCGAGAAGAGCTGGACCAGTGACGTATATTCTAGTATATACACATCATTGAGCTGGGAGCACCCACAGCACCACTAACACACCCAACATGGATTCCACCACAGCGATTCAGCCACAAGATACACAACACCCATGGCCTTATTGAAATATTATTGAAAAACTATTGAAAGACTATTGAAAGACTATAGAGTACAGCAGGACAGACTCTCTCTCCCAAAAGATCCAGACTGGACTCAACAATTTGAAAACCAACTTCTTCTAAACTTGGACAATAAATTCTTGCTGCAATATTAAAATGCGTCAGTTCATGTGATGTCTCCAAATGACTCGACACTTGGGTCCAAGTTTTGAAAATGGTGTCAAGAAGTTTAAATATTGTTCACTATTGACCCATTACAAGGTTGACTGGACAGTATTTTAACTAGAGTTGATGACAAACTGGAGTTGAAGTGATCTATTCCTTTGTTAGTTAGTTCTAATGCTCCTTTTTTCAAACAGATAAATAAATAAACTTTCAAAGGTATAATCATTCCTTATTATTCTTATTTTGCTTAATGACATTTAACTCTGTATGTCATCCCTGAAATTCTGATGAACAGAATCACAAGTCCAAGTGTGAACTGTGTCACACAATAAAAACATGTTTTATCTGCAACATTGCTCATTAAAATGGCTCAACACTATTAATGTATTACAGAAAATATTTGTATTACAGAAAATATACATAAAGTACGCACACTTAATGGTATTGTAGACCATTGCATTAGTTATACAGGTACATTCAGCAAGTACTTTTACTTTAGTACTTTAAGAGTTTTTAAAAAGCAAGTACTTATTTACTTTTACATATCAATATGATATTAAGATACTTCTACTTTTACTAGAGTACATTTTTGTCTGTTTATTAGTACTTTTACTTAAAGGAGACCACAGATAGTTTTTTTTTGGTATGTCTGTGTGCTATCCAGACAATGTTCATTCAATTTAATACACAAAATAATTCTTAGATAATCAATTATACCCTTTTTAATTCTGCCATTTTTAACTTTCGTTTTGAACGACTGGTTTATGATAATGAGATCTCGTGGCCACGCCCTTCAAAGATCTGTTTACATTAACTCCGCCCTCCAAAGGCAGACGAGGATGTCTGAACTCGCGTTACTGCCACCCAGAGCCCTGAGCTGAGCTGAACTGGACCGCGACGTATTTATTGTGGGACAGATCAGACGTGTACAAGTTGTCGTGTCATTTTTAATTTTTCCTCTGTAATAAATGTACAACTCCCTGACGTCTCCCTCCCTCCCCCTGTGCGCGCGCGCTGGAGGGAGCGGATGTCACTCGCAGCGGACACACACACACACACACAGCGGGGCTGTCTCCCTCGATCAGCGCGCGCACACACACACACACACACACACACACACACAGGTTTGTTAATGTGGTTTAGCGGTACGTAGTCTGGCCTGCTATGACACATAAACCAACACACACACACACTGCAACATGCTGCATCGCTGTTCATTCAAGACTCCCATCTGAAAACTATGCCATTATCTGGGCCAGGAGGGTTAGAGAATCTTCGCAACGCTCACGTTAGCTGGCTAGACTCTGTGACATTTTTAGCCATTGTGCTGACATGAAATAAGGAAAAACAACCGTCACCTCTTTCATACTGAAGTGGGTGGAGCATCACCAGGGGTTGCTAGGTGACGGGGCGGGACAAAGGTTGGGGTTGTGGGTTGTGGCTGCGGTTTGTGACGTCACAAACCGCAGGAAGTGGAAACGAAGTGTTTCTATCAAAGATAAATAAATATACTTAGAGTAAATAAACCACTGGGTGCATTTTTTTGGCCCTAGGACTGTTTTTTTATGAAGTACATACCCAAAGTTGAGTAAAAAAAAACATTAAAAAGTGAATTTTGAATATGTGGTCCCCTTTAAGTACAGTGTTTGAGTACTTTCTCCACCACTGGCAAAAACACTAATTTGCCCCCACCTTTTAGAAAACGAGGGAGCTGCTGGTCCATTGTGCTGACGGTTCTGTAGTTTCACTCAGTGCTTTAAGTGGGCCGGAACTCACCGGTACCCAGTTCCGCCACTTCTAAAATTTAACCCTGAGAGTACCGGGACTTTTTTTAAAGCGTAAGGTGCGTTCCGGAACTTATTTTCGTCTTCTCCACTTGAAAGACCCGTGGCAGATTAGAATGCATCATTTCCCCCGACTGGATTTCAAGAAAGAGTAATGCATCTTCACGATAATAAAACATCTTTGGTGGAGCGCGTCATTTGGCCAATCACAACCTCAGGATAGACAGGGGGGAGGAGACGACAGCGAAATCTGTAAAAAAAATAAAAACAAACTCTGCAGCGCGACAGAGCGCGAGGGAAGCGGAAGTACTCCTCCAACGTGTGGGTAAAGTTAATATTTTAATACATGCAGTGTAACCATTGTTTAGTAAAATGGCATGTTGTGTTACAAATGTTGGCGCAACGTTTGTCACCTTTTTCATCCCTTCTGAGTTTGCAGGTATGCATATTATTATGACATTAGGGAGGGTACCGGCACTTATTTTTTTCCACTTAAAGCACTGGTTTCACTGTTTGACAGCTGCTGCTACTAGACAGCTTAACTGTACAGGGTGGCAATGTGCCCCCTCAGCCACCCTGGTGTGCCACCCCCTATCACCACCACTGAAAGACACGAGACAAAAGCCCTGTTGTGTGTCCAGGCCCAGAAAGTCTGGCCCAGCCCAACTCTCAGAACCCGGGGCCCCCCTCCTCCCCAAACCCGGACCAACAAAACCTCTGCGTCCTGTGGAAAACTGCACATCTGTTTGGAGCAAACTGCACATCTGTCGGAGCAAACTGCGGTTCTGAGGAGAACATTCACTTTTACGCGATCTCAGCTGACAGCAGCAGAAAAAAAACACGCAGTGAAAACGTAAAAGTTTGCGCGTGGATGAGTGCGCGCACACTCACCTATGGAGACCAGCTTGATGTTCTCCTTCTCCAGGAACTCGAGCGCCACGGACACGTTCTCCAGCTGCATCTGTCGGAACGTGGGCCTCTGGTTGTACTTGCGGAACATCTTCTTCTGGGACAGCACCTCCAGGAGCCCGATGAGGCGCAGGCCGTCGCTCAGGTCCGTCTGCAGGTTCCCCAGACGCTTGTTCACGCACTTCAGGTGCTCGTTGGTCCAGCGCGTGAACGTGTTCTGCTGGATCTTCTTCCACGGCGCGTCCTCGGCCAGGTCCTTCTCCGTGGCGGGCATCTCGGCGTCCTTGTCCGGGGAGAGAGCGTTGGGCGCGGGCGCGGCGCTCTGGTGGAGCCGCGGGTGGGGGCCGCTCATTTTTATGGTCTCTGCTGTGGAGGAGCTCTGTTCCTGGGTGGAGTCTGCTCCACTCTTCTGTTTTTTCACCTCCTCACTCTGTAGCTGCTCTGCTGGAGAGGAAAGAGAGCAGAGGTTCACAAGGAGGCGGAGAACAGGGAGTGAGACACACATTTGTGGAAGAGCAGAACCTCAGCAGAACCTCAGCAGACTGCAAGAACCATCATGGACACCATCATCTCAACAGATCCATGCACCCTCCCTCTCAACACACCTGGTCTCACCTGACAGGTGAAAGGCTCCTGAAGACAAACTGATGACGTCATTGATTGGTTTGACTCAGGGCTATGTGGGAGCACAGACACGTCTCCAACATGCACAAACACATGACATGTTTTTCAACACCACCAAAGAAAAACATGCATGTGGAACATGTCAGAGTTAAAGTTTGTATTAAATCAGCAGCGGCCTCCTCCAGACTCAAGAAAAACGTTTTAAAGCATCACTAAAACCAGAACGAAATGTTTTGATTCTCCCCTGAGGAACTACATTCATTCAACCTTTATTTATACAGGCTAGCCTCGTTGAGTCATGGGGACTCATTTACAAGAGGGACCTGTCTCACTCACACCAAACAACCATCCACTCTCTCACTCACACCTAGGGTCAATTTAGAGTCACCAATCAGCCTAACAAGCATGTTTTTTGGTCTACTACAAACAGCTACAAACTACAAACAGCAATGGATGTGAAATGTGCACGCCAAAGATTTTAAACAAAGATACCAGGCCTGCAGTCTGTTCAGTTAAAGAGATGACTTTCAGCCACTACCACGAAAAATTGTACAAAGTAGCTGAGGTTGACTAACTGGTGTTCATCTTGAGTCCGGAGACTCCAAACTTTATCTGAAGAAATTGCATTTCCTGCAAAATACAGTGTGAATGTTACTGCTGAAGAACTTGCTGAGAAAAAAAAAAAAAAAAAAGCTAAAAAATACAAACCGGATTCCAAAAAAGTTGGGACACTAAACAAATTGTGAATAAAAACTGAATGCAATGATGTGGAGATGGCAAATGTCAATATTTTATTCGTAATAGAACATAGATGACAGATCAAAAGTTTAATCTGAGTAAATGTAACATTTTAAAGGAAAAATATGTTGATTCAAAATTTCACAGTGTCAACAAATCCCAAAAAAGTTGGGACAAGTAGCAATAAGTGGCTGGAAAAAGGAAATTGAGCATATAACGAACAGCTGGAAGACCAATTAACACTAATTAGGTCAATTGACAACATGATTGGTATAAAAAGAGCTTCTCAGAGTGTCAGTGTCTCTCAGAAGCCAAGATGGTAAGAGGATCACCAATTCCACCATTGTTGTGCAGAAAGATAGTGCAGCAATACCAGAATGGTGTTACCCAGCGTAAAATAGCAAAGACTTTTAAGTTATCATCATCAACCGTGCATAACATCATCAAAAGATTCAGAGAATCTGGAACAATCGCTGTGCGTAAGGGTCAAGGCCGTAAAACTCTACTGGATGCTCGTGATCTCCGGGCCCTTAAACGTCACTGCACCTCAAACAGGAATGCCACTGTCAAGGAAATAACAGAATGGGCTCAGGAATACTTCCAGAAAGCATTGTCAGTGAACACAATCCACCGTGCCATCCGCCGTTGCAGCTGAAACTCTACAGTGCAAAGAGGAAGCCATTTCTAAGCAAGCTCCACAAGCTCAGACGTTTGCACTGGGCCAGGGGTCATTTAAAATGGAGTGTGGCAAAATGGAAGACTGTTCTGTGTCAGATGAGTCACGATTTGAAGTTCTTTATGGAACACTGGGACGCCATGTCATCCAGACCAGAGAGGACAAGGATAGCCCAAGTTGTTATCAACGCTCCGTTCAGAAGCCTGCATCACTGATGGTATGGGGTTGCATGAGCGCTTGTGGCATGAGCAGTAACCACTGTACCTCCACATCCAGAGGAGCCAGCTGAGGTGGTTCAGACGTCTGGTAAGGATGGACCCTGGACGCCTCCCTGGTGAGGTGTTCCAACATGTCCAACTGGGAGGAGACTCCAAGGAAGACCCAAGACACGTTGGAAGACCAAGTCTCTCAGTTGGCCTGGGAACACCTTGGAGTCCTCCCAGAAGAACTGGAAGAGGCTGTGGAGAGGGAGGTCTAGACCTCCCTGCTCAAGATGCTGCCCGCGAGACCTGAGTCCAGAACTGGATGGATGGATGGATGGATGGATGGATGGATGGATGGATGGATGGAAAATAAACCAGAGAAAAGTTGGCATGTTGGTTAATTTGTTCATTGAGTCAAGTTCCAAACAAAAAGAGAACGGGTGAATTTCAACACATGTTGGAACTCACAGTTTCTTTTGGAAGTAAATCTGAACAAAAATAAACTTTTTTTTAAATGTAAAAACACTAAATAATGTTTTTGGAGTCTAAAATTAATTAATTAGTTGAAGTTGAATGAACTCATTGGTCATGTCGACGTTTCCCATCATCTAGTTTTTTATAGAAGTTTAAATATATATATATATATTTTTTTATTCTTCTGTTGGAAGAGTTGTCAAACTGCAGCTGTTTACGAGGCTTCGGCTCCTGTAAGGAGGCGATCGGAGCTGAAGGCTCTCAGGCCCAATAAACAACTGAGAAATCCACCGGGAGCTTCAGCTCACTTCTTCTTATGTTCGTGTTTATTTGTGTCTGCTGGACGCAGTTTAGTTTTTTGTGCGAGCGGTGAGTTTATCTGTTCGTGTTCCCGTCGTGCGCAGGCGACTTGTTGGTTTTAATCTGGTTGGATGTCACCGAGCTGCAGCCTCGTTGTTAGAGGTCACAGTGCAGATCAGCCAGACGCTCGGCGTCTAGACGAACGAATGACTAACCTCTGAGCGTCCTGACCAAACTGCACGTCTGAGCGAATCATACGCTGATGATACGTGTCTGTTTCAGACGACGACGCTCTGTAAATACAGGTTCACAGGTGAGATGGGCGGAGCTTCAAGATACTTCATGAAAAACAAAAGAGCCCACACAAGTGTGAACACAAGTGTGAACACAAAATAATATAAAAAGACTTTACGTTTATCTTCTACGTTTTAATGTGAGAGCGTACAAAGTGGTGCCATGAAACTCCATTAGACGAAGGTGAATAATTTCACCACCACTCTTCAGTAAATCATTTGTTGGTCCTTCAATGTGTAAACAACCTGTGCAGTGACATCATCAGTTAAATACAGAACACTGAACACAGTGCTGGGCAGAAGTCTTGAGCTTCTTCTGTGTCACACTGTCACCTTTCATCTGCGTTCAGCTCATTCAGGAGATGGATGCTCTGACTTTTGGTTCCTGTAACTTTTTAATTTTCCAAAATATTTAACTTTGATTTCATATACAGGTAGTCCTCGACTTACGACGGCCTCGACTTATGACGTTTCGGGGTTACGTCACGCATCTCATAAAAAATTTAATCAATTAATTTAAAAATTTTGAAAAATCTTATTTTATGTTTTTAAATGTTCTTGATTTTATGTGTACAGCACTTTGTTGCAGCTGTGGTTGTTTTAAATGGCTTTATAAATAAAGTATTATTATTATTATTATTATTATTATTATTATTATTATTATTATTATTATTATTATTTTGAAGCCGATTTACGCAGTTTCCGGCAGTTTTCGGTTAGCTTCGGTTAGCTTCGGCTTCGACAGCCGGCTTTGGACGGACCGTGTGTCCGATCAGAGGTTGCTGCACACGGATACATGAGCTGGAAACGCTCGGTGAACTCTGTGGACGTCTCAGGCGGAGGAACGGCTTCGCGGCCTTGGATGTTGCTGGGACACCGAGCTAACAGGCTAACATGCGGAGGAATGGCTTTGCGGCCTCGGATGTTGCTGGGACACCGAGCTAACATCCTAACACGCGGAGGAACGGCTTCGCGGCCTCGGATGTTGCTGGGACACCGAGCTAACAGGCTAACACGCGGAGGAACGGCTTCACGGCCTCGGATGTTGCTGGGACACCGAGCTAACAGGCTAACACGCGGAGGAACGGCTTTGCGGCCTCGGATGTTGCTGGGACACCGAGCTAACAGGCTAACACGCGGAGGAACGGCTTTGCGGCCTCGGATGTTGCTGGGACACCGAGCTAACATGCTAACACGCGGAGGAACGGCTTTGCGGCCTCGGATGTTGCTGGGACACCGAGCTAACAGGCTAACACGCGGAGGAACGGCTTTGCGGCCTCGGATGTTGCTGGGACACCGAGCTAACATGCTAACACGCGGAGGAACGGCTTTGCGGCCTCGGATGTTGCTGGGACACCGAGCTAACAGGCTAACACGCGGAGGAACGGCTTTGCGGCCTCGGATGTAGCTGGGACACCGAGCTAACAGGCTAACACGCGGAGGAACGGCTTTGCGGCCTCTGATGTTGCTGGGACACCGAGCTTACATGCTAGCATGCGGAGGAACGGCTTCGCAGCCTCGGATGTTGCTGGGACACCGAGCTAACATGCTAACACGCGGAGGAACGGCTTCACCAGCTCCCAGTAAGTTAATAACTCTTTTTTTCCCTTCATTATGGCTCCTAATGTATGGAGCTAACATGCTAACAGGTCTTACTGTAAACAGTTTGGACCACGTAAACTACAGGCAGCCTCAGATGTTGGAGGGACACCGAGCTAACATGCTAACAGGCGGAGGAACGGCTTCATCAGCATACCAGTAGGCCATTAACTCTTTTTTCCCTTCATTATGGCTCCTAAGTGTATGTGTTTTTTGATAAATATGTAGGGTAATGTGTTAAGTGCTTGGTAAAAATACAGTACTGTACGTATGAGGTGCCGTTTGGATGTATGAGGGGCCGTTTGGTTGTATGAGGTGCCGTTTGGACGTATTTTCCGACACGATGATTTTAGAGTTATGAACGGGTGTAGGAACGGAACTGCGTCGTAACTCGAGGACTACCTGTATTTACCCATAGAAATACATGATCTTTTTAGTCCTTCTTGTTTTAGCAAACTGCTTTTGTTCTTGTCTTCTTGAGCTACTTTCACCTTGTAGCTGCCTTTTTACCATGTTAGCTTTTAGCTAGCACATTGCTACATACAGGTAGTCACTTTTAGCTAGTGTTTTAGCATGTTTAGCCTGTAGATATGTTCATAACATTTAATAATAATAATAATAATGAATTCCATTTATAATGCACTTTTCATTAATAAAAATCTCAAAGTGCATTTAGCTTTTAGCTAGTGTTTTGCTATTTTCAGCTTGGATTTGGTTAATATTAGCAAGTGTTTTGCTACTTTTAGCTTTTAACTATTTTACTATTTCAAGTTTCTTTATTGTCATTCGCATCTCATGTGGTACATGAGGTGGAACAAAATTGTGTCCTCAAGGTCACACCCAACAATAGCAAAAATTTAAAGTATAAAAAGAAACAGTATACAAGGGTCTAAGATATACGTTAAACACTAATAATGTAATACCGGTAATACGGTGTATTAAACAGCAGCCTGAACATGAGTCTGTTGTGAGCAGCTGGGTATGAATACAGCAGCTTAAAGGCAAGAAATCAGCAGCATGGATAATCAGCAGCACACATCACCATCATGAGGATAAGTTGTGGATCCTCACTGACTGGTCTGTTTGTTAAGAAGTCTAGGACCCAGTTGCAAATGGAGGGGCTTAGTCCTAGTGTAAATAGTTTGTCCATCAGAGTTTGGGGGATCATGGTGTTGAAGGCAGATGTGAAGTCCACAAAGAGCAGACGCACGTAGAAGTCCTTCTGTTCCAGGTGGGTGAGAGCAGTGTGGACCACAGAGGAGATGGCGTCCTCTGTTGATCGGTTCTTGTGGGATACGTACTGGTGAGGGTCCTCGTTGATGTTGATGGTTGTCTTGATGTGGGTCATGACCAGTTTTTCAAAGCATTTAGCTACTGTCATGGTGAGGGCTACTGTCTGATAGTCAATCAGACCAGTCACTGTAGAGCTCTTTGGGACTGGGATAATGGTGGTGGTCTTCAGGCAGATGGGAACTGTTGCCAGGGTGAGTGAGGAGTTAAAGATGTTGACCAGCACTTCAGAGCTTCTGACTTGTAGCTAAAATTTTGTTTCTTTAGCTAGCATTTTGCTATTTTTAGCCTTTGGTTTTCAGGTTACTTTAAGCTAACCTTTTTCTGCTTTTATACTTTAGTTTGCAACTTTTTAGCAGTTTGGCTCCTTTTAGCTATTAGCTAGTATTCTGCTTTGTATGCTTTACCAGCTCGGTTTTAGCTTCTTCCGCCATAGTAAAGTCAGCGCTCAGTGTTCTTTTTGTATTTTTAGCTGAATTTTATTTTATTTTTGTTTTAATACTGTATTTCGCTTCCACTCAATCAGATTTACCTTTTTAGGTTTCTACAGCAACAGTTTTTAGATTTTCTGAAGGTCTTAAAGCTCTTCTTTGGATTTTAGCTGCTTTTCCAGTCAGTTTCCGTCCTCACCGTCACAAAACAGAAATTTATATTTTGAATTCTGAAATCTGTCCGGTTTAGTTTTTAACCGCTCACTGATCCACTGTCATGATAGGGAAGACAGAAACAACGAAAAACAGCTGATCAGAACCAGATTACAGGAAAGTCTGTCTGCTTGGAAGCAAAATAAAAAAATAAAAAAGTGTGATTGAAAGCATTTGCACATTAATTGTTCCAAATTTGTGTTTCAGATGTTTAGCTTGGGCTGGCGGCTCGTCTCACACCGACTGCTGCTGTAATTTTAAAAAAATAAAATCAACACAGAGATCATCCAGAAGACAAACAGAGCTCTGGGCTGAATCTGTATTTGTTGAAGGTGGGACCAGGCGGCGACGATCACGCGTCTGATCTGCAGCTCGGGTGGACTTTTCACAGATTCCTCTTTAAAAACAGCACCACCATCACAGAGATTTCACCTCTAAGATCATTTCTGATGCCAGTTTGGCATGTTTTGTGTTTTCATACAACGCCTAATTAAAAACTTCCAGTTCCTTTTCTTTCTTTGAGGAAGATGGAGGGAAATGTGTAACCGCAGCTTTTGACTAAATAAGGAGATCAGTGCCAGCAGCCACGGTGCGGCCTGCAGCCATCAAGAATGCAGTGACCTCGTGTGTGTGTTTATTTGTGTGTCTGGCCAAAGCAGAATCTGAGGAATGCTCCTCACTCCCCCATACCAGCCCTGGAGCCCCCACAGCCTCGATAACACCCCAATAGAAGAGGCCTGTTATTGGATCAGCACCCCTGAGCACACTGTTCCATTCACTGGAGCGTCTCAAACAGCAGAACAATGGCGTTCAGCACGTCGAGACGCAGTCTGCTCCACTTCACCCTTTTGATTATGCGTAAACTCATCACAACGATGAGCTTCCTCAAAACACTCGACTTGGGACAACGGTGTGAAACAACAGGACAATGGAGGCTGGAGGTGACGTTCAGCCGTGGTTTCGACTCCGGTTGAACTTCTGAAAACGAAATTAAATAAATCTGCGGCTGGAAGTGGGTGAGAGTTGAGGAAACTTCGCTGTGGCCCATTGTTTCTGAGGAATTTACTAAATAAACAAGAGACAGAACCCAGGGAGGGGACAGGCCAGAGACAACTAGTTCAGAGAAAATTATCATCTGGCGCCCTCTAGTGGACAGACAGGGTCTTACAGTCCTCTGTTTCTGATCAATTTTATGCTCTTGACTTCTTTACTCATTCTTTAATTTTTAAAATATAATAAATACATCTTCAGACATTTTATACAATTTAATTTAGGTAATAAACATAATGATTATATGTTTTTCATTAAAAGAAAACAACCCCAAATTGTTTTTAACAGGTTTCTGTATTTTTCTGTTCAAGTAATAAATCTGATTTTTTTTTTTTTTAAGTTTGATTCTAAAATTATGAACTTTTTAAAAAATTCGCTGTGTTTTATTTTTAACCTCTAAACTGCTTAAAAACTCAATTCAAAACAGTTATGAATAAAAAGAATTTAATTAAACAATAATTAACCGCTGGAGTTTAATTATTTTATTTCTTATTTAAAAACATTTAAAGTTTCTCTGTTTATCAGAGCTGAACTCACGTGCAAACCAACCCATCCCCTCTCCTCCATCTTGACGGTTACCTGTAACCAACATGTTTCTCTTGTGAGTTTAGCTCACTGCTGTTAAAAATCGAAGGTTTTCAGAAAGACAGAATGTTAAATAGTTAAACAGTTAAAAAAATGTGCATTTAACGCATCTAATTAATACGTCTTATTTCAAAAAGATCCATTTAATTAAAACAAAGTCATTTGAGGAGAGGTGTGGCTGTTGAGGAAGTTAAAAACTCTTATATTTACTGTATTAATCATAAAACTGCAAACTCTGACGCATCAGTATAGATGTTCTGACACCCTGCCTGGACAACATCATTCTGAGTCAGATTATTTCATTCAGACATTTCAGTTAATCTCAGCAAGTGGAATAAAACCAATAACCGACAGAACTCCTCAAAGCTTGGATCAGAAAAAGAAGTTTTTATTTTATTTATTTTATTAATTTTACATTTAAAATACTAAAGAAAAAATATATTTAAAAAACCATTTTACATGTAATATAAAAACAAAAAAACAAAATGAAAGGTGGCAGACAGAAGAAGAAATCTTATTATATCTGCCCCTTTAAAAAAATTAATAAATTCAAACAATAATTGTCAATGAGTAATCGAACAAAAAGAATAACTCATCACAGATTTAAAAATGTCTAGTACAATAAACATTTAAACTGAAAATTTTAATATTTTGTTAACAATTTAGTTTTGATCTTTTTTTTTTTAAACACAAGCACTGATTTTGCATTTTTAACGTCATTTCCCAAGTTCAGAAGTCAAATCTAACATGACCCCCCCACCTCAAGTGAAGCTTTCTTTAAACTCCCAGTACAACCCCCAGGATCTGTCACCAGCAACAAACAGCAGGAACTGAACTTTAAAGCTTTTTTTTTATTTAAAAAAAAGGAGATAACGACAAAAGGTCCAAAACCATCTCCTGACTGTCTCCCGTGTTGACTGAAGATGAAAGCTGCTGCATCAAAATGTGAGATTTTAATAAAAATAATATTTTACCTGCTAAAAGAGCAACACTTTGTTTTGTTCAGACTGAATGAATGACTGAGGGTGGTGTGAAGCAGGACTTCCACACTCCACCTGGGTCCATATAGCTTCCTGTCGCACATCCACGATCCTCCACCTCAGCACCAGTGCTCCACAGGGCTGTGTGCTGAGCCCCCTGCTTTATGCTTTCTGTACGTACTGCACCCCTGCAACAATGTGACGTTTGCAGACGACACCACAGCGGTGGAGCTCATCTGTGGGGTGGAGGTGGGGGGTGAGCCCAGGGATGATATGGAACAGATGACATTGTGCTGCAGGGGGAACAATCTGCTGCTCAACACCTCAAAAATCAAGGAGCCTGCTGGTGTCATTTTATCAATGATCCATAAAGAGCATCCTAACAAACAGCACCATTGTGTTATATCCCAGCTGCACGCAGAGAGTTGTCGACACGGCCCAGAAGATCATGGCCTGCCCTCTCTTCCTACTAGAACACAGATCCTGAAAGAAGTCCACCACACCCTGAAGGACTCTTCTCACCCTGGAGATGGTCTGTTTGAACATGTGACCATCAGAACAGACAGATTTTAAAACAGCAAAAACCACAACAAAGCTGAGAGGGTGTGCAGTTGAATCAGTTATTATACTAGTTACTATTTTATGACGGACGCATCGTCAGGATGCTTGGTTCAGAGAGATGCCAGACGTTGCATCTTCTGAAAGACGGTGCCATTTTAAACATGACGACAAACAGAGTTGCAGTAAAACAAATTATTTTTCAGATCAGACGTGCCAACCTCTTCTCGTGACTAACCACACGTCGAACAGCGGCGAGCCGGCGCTGCAGAACAGGAAGTGATGCTCGACACGCGACCACACCACATGGCAGAGAGTCAGAGGCTCTGATTGCAGCCAGGTTTCTGCAGACAGGGTGGTGGTGGCACCCGCTGGGTGAAGACGAGTCAAACGAGGACAAGCTTCGTCTGTTTGCGTCTAAAACTGTTCCTGCTGCAGCATCCTTTATCTGCGAGGCCCTTCTTTAGTCTAATGCTTGCTCAAAACAAAAAAAGATGCAGAGGATAAATTAAACCAATTTATAAACTGGTCCACAGAGTTAGCAGACCACAGATTTGTGATGTTTTACCCGCATTTTAAGACCGTTAATCCACAGAAAACAGAACAAATAGAGCTAAAGACAACAACATCTCTAGATATTGTTTTATTTACCTGTAAATAATAAGAAATGTATGTAATCCAGCTCTGTGAATAAATTTAAACATTTTGTTCCATTTAATTGTCTCATCATTTAGGCTGTAACCACCTGGTCTGAGAAGTGAAGCCAATGAGGAAGTGCCTGAAAGTCCAATTAAAAAAAACCCATTCATTATGTTTTACCTTCATTTTTGTGAGGTTCTGGATCCTGGTTCAGCACAATCCTAAGTGAAAGTTAAAAGACTAGCTAAAAACTAATGTGCAAGGCTAACTGAAAGTTAAAAGTGACTGAACACATGCTAAAAGTAGAAAAGCATTAGCTAAAAGTTAAAATAGCAAAAGCCAAAAGGCTAGCTAAAAGTGACAAAACACTATAGCTAAAAGCCAATAAAAAAAGAAAAGCAAAATTCTATCTAAAAGTATAAAACACTAGCTCAAGACTAACTGAAAGCCAAAAGTAACTAAACATAAGCTAAAAGTTAAAATAGCAAAAGGCTAGCTAGAAGCCAAGAGTAGTGAAAACATAGCAAAAAAAGGGTAGCTAAAAGTACAGAAACACAAATTAAAAGCTAAAAGTACATGAACACTTGCTAAAAATAAAACACTAGTTAATAGCTAAAAATAGCTTAAGGTCAGCTATAAGCTAAGAGTAGCAAAAAGCTGACTGAAAGGTAAAATGGCCCAAAAAATTGTGTGATTAGCAAAAGGCTAACGTAAATCTTTTTTTTTTTTTAATAGATTTGCAAAAAGTAGCAAAAAAGCTCCAAGTTAAATGTAGCAAAACAATAAATAAAAGCTAAAAGTAGCAAAAGCTAAAAGTAGCAAAATACTTACTACGTATTAGCTAAAATAAGACATATTAACTAAAAGCTTAAAGAAGTATAACAAGACAGAAACAGATCAAAAGTTCTGGATGTTTTAAATGGATTTGAAAGAATTGAAAAGATCTCTGTGTTTGTTATTAACGTTAAATATTTTTGAAAAGTATAAAAGTTTTAAAAAGCAAAAGGTCAGAGCTGCCATCTCATGGATGAAGAGAACATTTTAAAAATGTTACAAATAAAATAAAATAAAGACAAACAGGATCGTTTCAAAGCAGCACGTGCTGACTCAGCAGAAAGATTTAAAATAAAACCTGTCTACAACTAAAAGTCTGACTCAGCTAAATGTTTTCATCACAGAAGGACAAATTATTGATGCAGAGCCAGTTTGTACCACCGGCCCCTGAACGCACCACGGTGGCTCACCCGCACCCAGTGACGGAGCAGGGCGCAGTGGCCCCCCAGTGGCCCTCACCTCCACCTCCTCCCGGTGAATACCTGTCCGTGCACGTGACCTGATTTGGCCCCTCGAGACAACTCGAGGACTTTTCGTGCGCGACTCGTCAAACTTTAGTTTCTGAGCCCTGAACGTTACAGATGTTTACAGATGTTGTCCTTCTAGAAAACCAAAGAGCAACGACGAAGACCAGGGTCCACACAGACCCCACTGCCCGAACAGAACCAGAACCAGAACCTGGCAACACGCGTGCAAAGGTGCCACAGCTGCGCGGCGCAGCGTGCGCGCTCTGGAGCGCAACCAGCAAAACGACCAAAAAGAAGATTTAATGAGAGACGCGACACCAGAACCAGAACCAGCAGAGGGTCCAGACTCACCTGAGATCCTGGAGTCGGTGTGCGCGCGCGTGTGTCCGTCAGCAGCTCTGCACTGCGGTCACAGATCTGGAGATGTGCGCGTGAGTTCCGGACCTCCCTCCCTGCATGCGCGCACTCCGTCCTGGTGGGGGTGAATAAAGAAGCAGATTCTTGCTCTTTTGCTCTTTTCTACCTCAGCCTCCCCTCCCTCACTTCTCCCAGAGCCTTAATTGGTAAAGCATCAGAGGAGGAGAGGGAGGAGGGGGGAGGAGGGGGTGCTGCTCCCTCCTTCTCTCGTTTTTTTGCTCTGTTTAAAGGTGACGTCATGACCGCGCCTTCCAGATTTTATAGGTATGATGTCACCTCTCATCTGACTGTTCCATCTTTATCTGATGTGTGTGTGGGGTGGTGTGTGTGGTGGTGGGTGGGGGTCGACTCGTCACACCTCCCTCCACCTCTGTTTCTCATTGTTCACTCTTTTCTGAAACCATGAAGCTCTGGAGGTTGCTCCAGCGGTTCTTTGAATGTTCAGCCTCTGATGCTGCAGTTCATCCGTCTGGGTGGAGGACGGGGTGGAGGTGGGGGGAGGGAGGGGAGCTATCTCACCACATCTTAGCTCAACATCTGTAAAATTTCCTGAATTACTGCCATCGTCAATCAAGTTGTCTCCAAAGGTTAAACAGTTGTTGAAGAACCTCCAACAGTTCAGTTACTTCCTAAAGGCTTCATTGAAATCTGACAAGTGGCTCAAGCCTTCTGGTTCCCCCTTTGATGTGGTCCCCCCTCGACTACTAAAGGAGGGTTTTCCTACACTGGGTCCTTCTATTCTTGCTATTGTGAACAGCAGTTTATCCTCAGGTGTGGTCCCAAAAACCTTTAAACATGCTGCTGTCCAGCCTCCACTGAAAAAACCTAACCTTGACCCCTCGGTGGTGTCCAACTTCCAGCCTGTCTCCAGACTCCCATTCGTTTCCAAACTACTGGAAAAAATTGTTGAGTCTCAGTTGAAATGGTTTTTGGACGACCATGCCATCCTTGTTCCAATCCGGCTTCAAATCTCTCTATAGCACTGAAACTGCTCTACTGAAGGTCTTCAAAGACATTTTCACAGACGCAGGTGATTCTGTGCTGCTTGTCTTATTGGACCTTACATCCGCTTTTGACACTATCAACCACAACATCCTCTTTTCTAGGCTGGAGCAGTGGGTGGGCATCACAGGGTCTGCCCTCAAATGGTTTGAGTCCTACCTCTCAGACAGAACCTTTTGTGTCAATATCAACAATTTCAGTTCAGCAGCTACAGCGCTTCAGTGTGGGGTGCCGCAAGGGTTCATCCTTGGTCCCCTTCTCTTTTCATTATACCTGCTACCACTAGGTGCTATTTTCCGCAAACACAAAATAGCCTTTCATTTCTACACCGATGATTGTCAAATCTACTTTCCCCCTGAGGCGCAGAGGCTCACACTCTATTCAACCCCTTCTTGACTGCCTGGCTGACATCCATGATTGGATGACCTCAAACTTCTTAAGTTTCGATGAGAAGAAGTCTGAAGTCATGTTGTTCCATCCCAATGGCTCATTCACGAACCACAACATTGACCTTCTTTCCCTAGCCCCGCTAGAGAAACAAAGGGTCACTAATCTGGGGGTGATGATGGACCCTTCCCTGAAACTTAACAGTCACATAAACATGATTGTTAAATCCTGTTTTTTTCAGCTGAGGCGGCTGTCTAAGCTGAAGCCCACACTGTCCAGAAAGAACCTTGAGACAGTAATCCATGCTTTCATAACATCGAGGCTCGATTACTGCAACTCACTTCTGTTCTGAATCAGTCAGTCCTCCATTGCACGTCTACAGCTGGTCCAGAATGCTGCAGCCCGATTCTTAACTGGTACAGGCCATAGAGAGCACATCACACCAGTTTTGGCCTCCCTGCACTGGCTACACATTCACCTTCGGATCCAGTTTAAAATACTCATGTATGTTTTTAAATCTCTGAACAGTTCCGCTCCATCTTATCTCTCTGACCTTCTGCAGCCAAATGTCCCATGGCGCTTTCTGAGGTAAGCAGACCAGATGCTTCTCTCAATCCCAGATACTCGCCGTAAGCTCAGAGGTGACAGGGCTTTCTCTGTTGCAGGTCCAAGACTGTGGAATGAGTTGCCGCTGAGTGTCAGGCAGGCTCCCACTCTCACAGTCTTTAAGTCTTGCTTGAAAACCCATTTCTATTCTCTCGCCTTTAACATGATGTGTTTTGATCCTCTCTGTACTATACAGTACAGTGTTGGCCATTTTAGTTAGTTTCTGTTGCTATTTGTATCTATATTTTTATTTTATGTTTTCCTGTCTGCTGTGCTTGTTTGTTTCTATTGTACAGCACTTTGGTTGGCCTTGTGTCTGTTTAAGTGCTCTATAAATAAATTGGTATGGTATATTTTGCTAACAGACATTATCTCCTGCCTTGGTCTCTGACGGAGGGCGATCAAAACATCTGGGAAACAGAACAAGTTGCTGCTGATCCGTCCTTGTTCTGTGAACCAGGTTGTGATGGATCAGATTTAATGCAGCGCATGCGAGTTAACAGCCAGATGTTTGTCGCTGTGAGGGCGGTCAGTGACATCACGAGACGTGAAGTAACATGTGAGCGTGTGATTTATTTTTTAATGAACGAGCTGCACAGACATGAAGATTAAAGTTTAACGACAAAGAGCTTTCAGATACAATGCTGTGCGTTGTCAGGCCTGAATCGTTTTACACGTTCCAGATGTGCTGCAAGTCACCGAAACACTGGACCAGCCCCTGACGGCGCTGGGCAGGATTTCTGGTGGCCATCTTGTTAAGAGCTACGTGTATCACTCTGTCGAGCAGACCTTCTGTCAGGTTCCTTCATCACGTGGCATCAACTCCTACAAGCACAGCAAACTACAGTCAGAAGATGATTCATCACTGAATCACCGAGCGGTCGATGTCTGCCACGAGCTGAATCACACACACACACACACACACACACACACACACACACACACAGAGAGAACTGAGGCTACGTTGTGTTTTTATTAAAGGTGTGTGTTGGTTTCAGCTCTGCATGTGTGTGTGGCATGTTATCTCTACCAGGGGTTTCCTTCTGGGACAGCCCTCTGTATGTACAGTACAGCTGTGTGTGTGTGTGTGTGTGTGTGGGGTTTCCTTCTGGGACAGCCCTCNTGTCAGGGGCTTTATGCCCCTAGTAGGGTCACCCAAGGCAGACAGGTCCTAGGTGAGGGACGAGACAAAGCGCAGCCCACAAGACCCCTTATGATGAATAATATAAATGGAAACAATGTTCCCTCGCCCGGACGCGGGTCACCGGGGCCCCACTCTGGAGCCAGGCCCGGAGGAGGGGCACGTTGGCGAGCGCCTGGTGGCCGGGCTTTCACCCATGGAGCTCGGCCGGGCACAGCCCGAAGAGGAGACGTGGGTCCCCCTTCCCATAGGCTCACCACCTGTGGGAGGGGCCAAAGGGGTCGGGTGCATTGTGGAATGGGTGGTGGCCGAGGGCGGGGACCCTGGCGGTCTGATCCTCGGCTACAGAAGCTGGCCATTGGGACATGGAATGTCACCTCTCTGGTGGGGAAGGAGCCTGAGCTAGTGTGTGAGGTTGAGAGGTTCCGGCTAGAAATAGTCGGACTCACCTCAACGCATGGCTCTGGCTCTGGAACCAGTTTCCTTGAGAGGGGTTGGACACTCTTCCACTCTGGAGTTGCCCCTGGTGAGAGGCGCCGAGCAGGAGTGGGCATACTTGTTGCCCCCCATCTTGGTGCCTGTACGTTGGGGTTCACCCCGGTGAACGAGAGGGTAGCCTCCCTTCGCCTACGTGTGGGGGGACGGGCTCTGACTGTTGTTTGTGCCTATGCGCCAAACGGCAGCGCAGATTACCCACCCTTTTTGGAGTCCTTGGAGGGGGTATTGGAGGGTGCGCCTCCTGGGGACTCCCTTGTTCTGCTGGGGGACTTCAACGCTCACGTGGGCAATGACAGTGAGACCTGGAGGGGTGTGGTTGGGAGGAACGGCCCCCCTGATCTGAACCCGAGTGGTGTTCTGTTGTTGGACTTCTGTGCTCGTCATGGATTGTCCATAACGAACACCATGTTCAGGCATAAGGGTGTCCATATGTGCTCTTGGCACCAGGACACCCTAGGTCGTAGTTCAATGATCGACTTTGTTGTCGTCTCATCTGATCTGCGGCCGCATGTCCTGGACACTCGGGTGAAGAGAGGGGCGGAGCTGTCAACTGACCACTACCTGGTGGTGAGTTGGCTCCGATGGTGGGGGAGGATGCCGGTCAGACCTGGCAGACCCAAACGTATTGTGAGGGTCTGCTGGGAACGTCTGGCAGAGTCTCCCGTAAGACGGAGCTTTAACTCCCACCTCCGGGAGAGCTTTGAACACGTTCCGAGGGAGGCGGGGGACATTGAGCCCGAGTGGGCCATGTTTCGCGCCTCTATTGTCGAGGCAGCTTATCGGAGTTGTGGCCGCAAGGTTGTTGGTGCCTGTCGTGGTGGCAACCCTCGAACCCGGTGGTGGACACCGGCGGTGAGGGATGCTGTCAAGCTGAAGAAGGAGTCCTATTGGGCCTTTTTGGCCTGTGGGACCCCGGAAGCAGCAGATAGGTACCGGCAGTCCAAGCGGCATGCGGCTCGGGTGGTTGCTGAGGCAAAAACTCGGGCGTGGGAGGAGTTCGGAGAGGCCATGGAGAATGACTTCCGTACGGCTTCGAGGCGATTCTGGTCCACCATCCGGCGTCTCAGGGGGGGAAAGCGGTACGCGACCAACACCATTTATGGTGGGGATGGCGTGCTGTTGACCTCAACTCGGGATGTTGTGAGTCGGTGGGCGGAATACTTCGAAGACCTCCTCAATCCTACTGGCACGTCTTCCACTGAGGAAGCGGAGCCTGGGGACTTTGGGTCGGGCTCTCCAATCTCTGGTGCTGAGGTCGCCAAGGTGGTTAAAAAGCTCCGCGGTGGCAAGGCTCCGGGGGTGGATGAGATTCGTCCTGAGTTCCTTAGGGCTCTGGATGTTGTGGGGTTGTGTTGGCTTACGCGACTCTGCAATATCGCGTGGACATCGGGGGCAGTTCCCTTGGATTGGCAGACTGGGGTGGTGGTTCCCCTATTCAAAAAGGGGGACCGTAGGGTGTGTTCCAACTATAGAGGGATCACACTCTTAAGCCTCCCTGGTAAGGTCTATTCAGGGGTTCTGGAGAGGAGGGTCCGTCGGATAGTCGAACCTCGGATTCAGGAGGAGCAGTGTGGTTTTCGTCCTGGTCGTGGAACACTAGACCAGCTCTACACCCTCAACAGGGTCCTGGAGGGTGCGTGGGAGTTTGCCCAACCAGTTTACATGTGCTTTGTAGACTTGGAAAAGGCATTCGACCGCGTCCCTCGGGGGGTTCTGTGGCGGGTACTCCGGGAGTATGGGGTACCAGGCCCTTTGATATGGGCTGTTAGGTCCCTGTACGACCGGTGTCAGAGCTTGGTCCGCATCGCTGGCAGTAAGTCAGGCTCGTTTCCGGTGAGAGTTGGACTCCGCCAAGGTTGCCCTTTGTCACCGATTCTGTTTATAACTTTTATGGACAGAATTTCTAGGCGCAGCCAAGGTGTTGAGAGGATCCGTTTTGGTGGCCTTAGAATCGCTTCTCTGTTTTTTGCAGATGATGTGGTCCTATTGGCTTCATCAGCTCGTGATCTACAGCTTTCGCTGGAGCGGTTTGCAGCTGAATGTGATGCGGCCGGGATGAGGATCAGTTCCTCCAAATCCGAGGCCATGGTCTTGAGCCGGAAAAGGGTAGCGTGCCCTCTCCGGGTCGGGGAGGAGGTCCTTACCCAAGTGGAGGAGTTTAAGTATCTCGGGATCTTGTTCACGAATGAGGGAAAACTGGAGCGTGAGATCGATAGGCGGATAGGTGCAGCGTCCGCAGTGAAGCGGGCGCTGTACCGGTCTGTCGTGGTGAAGAGAGAGCTGAGTCAAAAGGCAAAGCTCTCAATTTACCGATCGATCTACGTTCCCACCCTCATCTATGGTCATGAGCTTTGGGTTATGACCGAAAGAACAAGATCTCGGATACAAGCGGCTGAAATGAGTTTTCTCCGCAGGGTGGCTGGACTCTCCCTTAGAGATAGGGTGAGAAGCTCAGTCATCCGGGAGGGACTCGGAGTAGAGCCGCTGCTTCTCCACATCGAGAGGAGCCAGTTGAGGTGGCTCGGGCATCTGGTTAGGATGCCTCCTGGACGCCTCCCTGGTGAGGTGTTCCGGGCATGTCCCACCGGGAGGAGACCCAGAGGAAGACCCAGGATACGCTGGAGGGACTATGTTTCTCGGCTGGCCTGGGAACGCCTTGGGATTCCCCCAGAGGAGCTGCTCCAAGTGGCTGGGGAGAGGGAAGTCTGGGCCTCCCTACTTAGGCTGCTACCCCCGCGACCCGACCCCGGATAAGCGGAAGAAAATGGATGGATGGATGGATATTTCTTCACTCAGTCACTATCTACTGACAAACTGATGTTAGACAAAGTAATCTCTGAAAAAAAACTATAGTCCCCTTGCTTCTCTATCAGCATTTATAAAAACACTGAAAACACAGAGTGACCAGGGGCCTCATGTACAAAGACTTGCGTGGATTTCTTACTGAAACGTGACGTACGGTCAAATCCAGAAAACTGCGTACGCACAAAAAAATCCAGATGTATCAAACCGTGCGTACACCTGAATCCACGCACATTCCTTTTGTACATCACAATCAACGTGGAACTGAGCGCACGTGAGACACCTCCCCTGACACGCCTTCATTTACATATGTTAAACAGATGCAAATTACTTCCTGCATGTGTGAAGGACATGTTTGTTTGATCCCTGCGCGATCAGAAATTATTTCTAGATTCAGGAAAATAATGAATTTAATATAATATGAGTGAGGAAAAAAATCCTAAGTAAGAATAGTAATAAAATGTGTTTATCACGCAAAGAACGAGTGATTGTGTGTCGGTATTTGTGTGTGCGCGCACCCTGCTTTGGTGCGCAACCGGCTCATCCATTCATTCTGAGTGAAAATATTAACTTTGCGCACGAGTTTATTACCATAATTACTGTAAACACAGAGGAACTTGGATGTTTGGTTGAACATAGATCTTTGTTTATTTAATAGATGATATGAAGAAACGGGTCTGTGCGTCTCAGTGGAGAGTTTTCATGACATGACGTGATGTTGGAGTCTCCAAACGCTGCGCGCGCCGCAGCCTTGTGCGCAGTCTGTTTGTCTGTGAAGCTTTTACTCTCCTACAAGTTATATATGGTGTACTTTCACGTGTCATTTTGGAGAAATCTACAATAAACGCAGATTATGAATCACCTCCAGCTGCCGCACCGGCGAGGGTGCGCGCGCGCTCCAAAGCGCGACCACTCAGCCTTTGGAATCATATAGATGAGACATTCCATTGGACATGAATCGGCTTTGTGTGGACTGGACTGCCCTGATCGGCCTGCCAGCTCCCTCAGGAAAGCTCGGGAACAGTTTGATCGCTGCTTCTGCATGTGCACGCGTGATGCACGGCTCCTGTGTTGCTCCAGAGCGCAGCAGTGCCAAACTGAAAAATGATTATTTCTGAAAACGGCTGATAAGCCATATCCTAGATCAGAAAATTATATCTGTTTATAAATAAATGCTCTGCGTGTTACACTATTTATTATATCCTCCAGTAAGGCTGAATGAATCCGTTCCTGTTAAATTTATTTTTGCACAACTTTGCGCGTCCTTTATTTAACTGCGTCATGTGGATGTAATACTTGTTAATCGTGTGTTTGGTGGGAATATTAATCATTTTCACATCATGAACAGTTAATAATAATAATAATAATAATAATAATAATAATAATAATAATAATAATAATAATAATAATAATAATAATAATAATAATAATGAATTCAATTTATAACGCACTTTTCATTAATGGAAATCTCAAAGTGCTACAAGGTGCAACAGAATTAAATGTCAATAAAACAAATAATAAAACAATTAAAATCAACAACAGTATCAGCTATGATCAAAAGTAGAATCATGAGGAGGCAGAGTATGCTCGGTTGAAAAGAAAGGTCTTCAAGCCGCTCTTAAAGTCAACCACAGACTGTGGGGCTTCAGTTTCTCTGAATCACCTGTAAGTGTCGCCAAAGGAACAAGAACCACAGAAACGTGCGTACGCCAGCCATGGGGCTGGCGTGGAAATGTACTTGGATGCGCACATATTCACGTTCAGTTCAGTTTTGATACATACGGGGTTTTGCGTGGATAGTGACGTAAGCAAGGTTTTTGTGCGCACGCACGGTTGATACATGAGGCCCCTGGACACTGACAGCCAATAAAAACAGAGTTGTTTGTCACGCCCCAACCCACGCCCCCACCTGTCCCAGCCGCAGCTCGTTCTCATTCAAAGGATTGCAAAGCGATGCAGGACTGTTTTTTATGTGACACAAAATGTATTAAATATCCCTTCTTTATCCCAGAGCTGGACTTTTATTTAGTTTTTTTGCCAAAAGCCAAGTGATCGCTTCATCCTTCACTGACAGGAATGAGGAAATGGATTTGTCACGACTCACGAGCGAATTAAAACATGTCCAACGTTGCTTCGTGAACCTCTGATGATTTCTGCTGGATTTTGTGTTGTTAGATGAGTGATTCATGGTTTTATTAAATTTTTTAAACAGTTATATTATCATATAAACACAGAACTTCGGAGCGCAGAGACAGGAGGAGGTGGAGCATTCCACACATTCCAGACCAGCGCTGAGACATGAGGAAGTCACGAGCGAATTAAATCATGTCCAAACGTTGCTTCGTGAACCTCTGATGATTTCTGCTGGATTTTGTGTTGTAGGACTAGCGCTCCATGGTTTTATTTTATTTTATTAGAAGGTTTTATTACCATAAACACAGAATATCGCAGCGGCTCTGAGCAGACAGAAGCAGGGGGCGGAGCAGATCCCAAGTTCAGCAGAAGCACGGACTGAGCCATATATGGCTCTGAGGGGAGGGAGCAGAATGCTTTTCTGCGCTGAAAATATTTCTAAGTCCCAGAGTGTTCAAGAGTGTTCAAATATCGCAGACCCTAGCTTTAATTGACTGATTTCAATTTCTTACAAATTAAATGCATCAGCAAATTAAATTGTAAACAACAGACATAAGTACAGGATGACAATAATACTTTTATCTGTAGGCTCTTATCTTAAAAATGTAGTTACCAGCTTAGAATGAGATAAAATGAGAGGTTTAAGAGGAATAGATCAAGGATGGAGAGATGGAAGTTTAAAGGAAGTTATCTATTTTGAGTTCAAACCAGAACTGACACTTCGCCAAACGAAAACCAGCTCGACTCCATTGCACGTTCCAGTAAACATCAGCAACTCTGTACCTGTCAGACGTTCCGTCTCGGTTGGTAGAGTTGAGAGGCAGTCTGGGATTCACAGGTCGTAGGTCCGTGAAGTCCAGTTTGTACTTCGGCGTGTTTATGGATTCAACGTGTCGTGACGCCTGCTTTCTTCGTCAGAAACAATGCCACATCCTGATTAGTTTCAAAATAAAGCGTTCCTCAAGAAAGTTCATTAAGAACTAGGGAGCTTTTGCTCTGTGAACTTATGGAGGCGTCCATAAGTCCTCAGCTGTTAAGCCAGTCTTTGACTCGTGACTGAACCTATCCAGCTATAAAGACAGAGAGATGTCAGGTCTCGCTGTCATTCCAACTCTGAAGCGTTAACGGAAGCAAACACTTTTTCTAAAGTGTTGAAATCAGAAAAACAGTCTTCTGATTGGTTGTGGACCAGGAGAAGAGAGTTAGAGTCATGTCAAAGAGTTCACTTTAACGTTATCAGGATTCAAGGTGAAAGTCAGAAACAGAAAGAAATTGTTTGGAGGAGGACAAGGAGTTCTGGAGACATTCTCATGAAAACAACGATTTAACTGTATTCTCCATTTCTAAACAAAACTGCCGGGCCACTCCGACCCGAGCCTTAAACTTTCACACAGTTTTTGAACACCATCGTTGGTGCAGAATAAACCAGCATATAACATATGTGATCATAAAACATCTTGTAAAGTACAACACTGCTCATGAATGACACAGGTGAATGCTTTGATTATATTTGTATTAGGACAAAATAAAAAGAGTAGAAATAGTCTCTTTGTGAGTGAATATGTTCTCAGATTCCAACTAATGGAATAAATTGTGTTAAATGTCTGTTTACTGAGAGGGTCAGTAAAAAGCATCCCTGGAACAGTTCAAAGCATCTCAGTTGACCATGGTTAGGTCCACTACATGTCCCCACTTTTGGAAGTCATCGCCCGTCCATGGGGATGAGGTCCAACACGAAAGGATACTACCAAATGTCTCTGATTTTGATGTAATCCAGCAAGTGAAAAAAATTATAATCCCATAATGTTTTTGGAAATTCCATACGGTTCAGGTAATCCCATTGCGGTAAGCTTTTAATCCTTTGGAAAACTGAGTCTCTTAACCCTTGGAAAACTGAGTCTGTAATCCCTTGGAAAACAAAGTCTTATAATACACAGCGGTAATTCCCCAACGATTAGAATTGTTGATTGATCAGCAACAATTGGTTTTATCAGCATGTAGAGGGGATTCCTTGATTGACGCAGAGGAGGTGACCCTTGGATGAAGGTTGAAGACCAAACGTTGGAGCTGCAGGTCCCCACATCCAAGGTTGTTGGCTGGTTGGTTCCAGTCAGTGCCTCTCTGGTTTATGTGTCATGCAATTATGTGGTTTTAGGTGGGCTTATGATTGGGATTTTACATTAGGCCCTACCTATATGCGCCTGGTGTGTAAGCTATCATGATTTAGATCAGCTACAATTACTAATTAAGGGGTGGATCAATGCTGTAAATAAAGGTTGAATGAATGAATGAATATATCAATCTGTCAATTATTACATATTTGTCCAGAAATTATTTAGTTAACCAAGTCTCAGAAATAACAATAATATCAGCACCAGCTGAACTCATATCTTCAGCATATTTATTTTTGGAAGGAGGCTATGAGCACTATTGTGCAAATTCTGTAATCCAAAAATATTTTAAAGTCTACTTGAGTGCTGCATGAGGTGAGAGGACCAGGATTAGGCTGAATAACCAACAACAATAAAAGCATCACAATCAAACATTTCTGGGTGTTCTTTGTGGCAGAAGCATAATTGCTGGAGTTGATATTGTAGCATTTGGTTTCCGTAGTCATTTTTTGATGAGCTGTAAAGAGACACAGATATTTAGAACCCAAAAGCAATGAAGTAGACATGGATGGACAAGTGTAGATGCAGCAGCATGGTTTAACCTTACAGAACGTCCAAAACAGTCAAGTTGCAGGACTTGTTAATATATGTGAGTGAACAGTCCATAGTCCTGATTCATGCTCAGTAATCCAGGTAGAAAATCCAACAAAGTTAAGTCTGGTCCTCTGGACGGTTTAGTTTTTGGTTGAAACGACTTCATCAATCCAAGGAGCTGCATCAAACTCAGTCTTATAAATAGTACCTTCTCTTAGTGGGTGAACCACTTTGATGGAGCTCAGAGTCTACAGTCCCATCACCATGGCTACAGAGGAACCATGGTGGTTTGGAGACTGACGGAGAGGCCTGGGCTGAGCCAGGGAGCCTGGTGGCTAGTCGAGAAACCAGAGGAGGTTCATTTTAGTATTCAGGTAGTCCTCGACTTACGGCGATTCAACTTTACGAACGCGTCCCATTGAAAAGCCTTGCTTCTAGTTACGCCGTTTATGCGCTTATATGCACCTTTAAATTTACAGGAGGGGAGGGGAGAGAGCACTCAGTGGAGGGAGGGGGAGTAGCTTCAGTGGAAATTTACTACAGACCGCATGGCTTGGGCAGACCGGAGCAGACAGAGCAGAGGAGGTTAGGAGCTGTGGACCGAGTGAAGCAGATGGAAGCCGCAGAACTCGTAGGAGCAACGAGCTAACATGCTAACAGACAATGCTGTAAATGCTGTGGACTGCGTGAAGCAGCTGGAAGCTGCAGAACTCGGAAGTGCAACAAGCTAACATGCTAACAGACGGAGACCAGCATACCAGTAGGTAATTAACTCTTTTTTTCCCCTTAAAAATGGCTCCTAAATGTATGTGGTTTTTGATAATTATGTAGGGCAATGTGTTAGGATAGGCTAAGTGCTTGGTAAAATAAAGTACTGTATGTATGAGGTGCCGTTTGGACGTATTTTCCGACTCACGGCGATTTCCGACATGCGAACGACCGTAGGAACGGTACTCGTTCGTAAGTCGAGGACTACCTGTATTTTTCTTAAGCAAGAAAGTTCATGCTCAATAATCCAGGTACCAAATCCAACATATTTTTATATCCAATATATATTTTCTTAGTTTTATGAGTTGTACGTGCCGTAGTTGAATTAGATAAACAGCCTTATGGTAATCTTGTTGTTCGCAGGTTTGGAGAGGGGAGTGGGAGATTCCAGGACAGCTGAAGATGATGGTGGAAACGGTGAGTTGTTGTTAGAGTGGAGAGATCATCCGATCTCTGCAGAAGATAAGACGTGAATGTTTATCATAACCCTAAACATGTAGCTTCACCTCTTCACCTGATGATCCATAACTATGTAGTTTTTGTTGCTTCAGCCCACCCAACGAGAAGAAAAATCAAAGATCAAAGCAACAAATGACTGAGAGTCCTACAAGTTTCTTGTCACAAGTTCAGACAACCTGAAGGTCATTTGGTTTGGTGGTTTTATTTAAATGTATCTTGCCATGTAACCTAAACAATATCATTCTTTCATTCCTTTTAGACAAGAAGGCCAGGCCCTATGTGAAAAACGTCATAAACTTTGAAAAGTTTCAAGTGCACTTTCAAAACACTGTGATCATCGTGGCCTTCAGGAGGAATGCTACACACACACACACACACACACACACACACACACACGCACGCACACCCACGCACACGC
>JBBPBX010014049.1:33729-51482 GCA_038048925.1 Garcialebias charrua | reverse complement strand
TAGAATATTTTGTTTACCGGACAAAAGGTGATCGGAGCACAACGTCTTTGACAGCAGCTCCTAGCTGGAGGAGGTGCTGCGGTCAGCTCCGAGCAGACCCAGACAAAGGAGGGGCTGCTGTCAGCTCAGTCCTCCGATGGAGATAAATCCTTCACGTAACGTTTCATTATTTTTGGGATTAAGTGAAAACTGCACTTTGCCCAAACGTCTACCCGGTTGTAACACACTCTAACCCAGTAAGAAACAGCAACAAACAAACCAAACAAAAAAACGCGAAAAATACACTGCCATTATACAGAGCTGTAGGGACGCTCCAGCAGACTCTCATGTCCCGACGTCACAGACGAGGTATGCGGAAATACCAGGATTTCCTGAGGCGACACACGGCGCCAAATTTAAAATCAATTTTAAAGCAAAATATAATATATTTCTCATTTTGCTATTAAAAATGAACATAGTTGAATGATACAAGATATAAATCTTGTAACATTTTATGCAAAGTAGAAAGATGATGTCAGTGGACCTTTAAACATTGAGGAGTGGTACTTTTAGGAATGCTGTTTTTCTGTTTTAGAGTCACCTAAAGGAACCTGTCTTACTGTAAGTTGTTTTGTTTAAGTTGTTTTGTTTTGGTAATTCTCAGAAGATTCTAGCAGTAGAGAAATCTAGATATATGAGTTTTGGCGTTAGCCTTTGAGGAGGAGTCAGATGTCATGGTAACAGTGTACCTTCCAATCAGAAAAGGATACCTTCCCAAAAAGGGACAGGCTTAGGAAAGGTTTAATGATGTCTGCATTCAAAATGTGTAAACAAATGGTGCTAGACTGATGTATTCACATTCCATAAAAAGATCAACAGGGGGAATGTTAGGAAAACAGTTCTGATGATTCCGTTTTATTCTTTTTATGCGTTTACATTATATTCATGTTTCTTTTTATGCTTTTATACTTTCTTTACAAAACAAGTTAATCTCATGTGATAATTTTATCTCATGAAGAACCTTTATATAACACCTGCCTATTCACAATACTGTAACATGTTAAGTAACTTGAGTTCTACCTCAGCTACTGACAGTGAGTCACTGTCTAAGAATGTAACCAATCATGTTATTACCACATATATGATCACGCCTATCATTGTTTGTAGGGGTGCAAATCTCTCAGTGTCTGGGGTATCGATTCGATTCAATTCTGATTTTTGGTGTCACGATTCGATTCAAAATTGATTTTTCGATTCAGAAACGATTTTGCTATTGAAATGGTCATAAATTTAGCTTCAGTTATGTAACTTACGAGCTGAAAAGAATAAACAACAATGTAAACAAATGGAACATTTATTTAAAACAATAATTTTAAGTTCCTCACTGTATCAAAATTTTTGCATCGTTTTATATTTATACCAAAAATAGAAACAAATAATACAGGAGTGCATAGAATTCTGTAACTTAAATTACCAGTATTAGGTTATCTTAGTTGCCTGGATTTCTCACAAATAAAATAAAAATAAAAATCTAGGAACAAATAATTCATCCATCCATCATCTTTACACACTTCTTCCATTTCGAGTCACGGGGGTCACTGGTGTCCATGTCCAGCCATCACTGTGTGTGTGTGTGTGTGTGTGGGGGGGGGGGAACTTGGACAGGTCTCCAGTCCATTACAGACAAATAACTCAAAATGTATAAATATAAAAGTAAATAGACTTCAGCCTACCACACATAGTGTATTTAAATTTTAAAAAGGCGTTCAATACAGAAACAACTGGACTTTATTTGTAACAGAAGACGTTTCGCTTCTCATCCGAGAAGCTTTCTCAATTCCTTCTCGGATGAGAAGTGAAACGTCTTCTGTTACAAATAAAGTCCAGTTGTTTCTGTATTGAACACCTTTTTTTATTTTATCATGTCCTGGATGACTGAGAATCTTTACCAGCATATAGTGTATTAACCTTTAAAATAAAATACAGACTTCACAGTTTTTTTAAACCATTTAATTAATATTTAGTAAATCTTTAACAAAATTTCAAAACCTGTGCAAGTTTACACAAAATCTCTTCTGAACTGTAATTTATAAACCATAAATCTTTTAGAACTGGCTCCAGTCGATGTGTCTCATCTGGCCTCTCCAACCTGTTAAAAGACAAATTACATTAAGTTTGTTGTATAACTTGTCTAGATAAGTTTTAGTATAATATGAGAAAAAACTGTTACCTTTAATGCTCAATTCCAATTTTTTTTTTTAATCCGATCTTATGGGAAGAGTTGCCTCAGTAAAGATGATGGTCCTGCCGAGAATAAATTAGACTAACCTGTATAAAAAAAGGTTGACTTGCAATATCTCTCTAACCTACTTCAACCATATGTTCGTTCTCGGGTGCTGAGTTCATGACCAACTGCTTTCGGTTGTAACTAAAACCAGGTTGCAGCTCAGAGGAGATTGGGCTTTTTTTAGTTGTGCACTCCAAACTCTGGAACAATATGCCCCTCAACAATAGATAGGCCGCTTCACTTCCTATTTTTAAAGCTCTTCTAAAAACACACCTGTTTTCCCTGTTTTTTTAACACAGTATGATTTGATTTACTATTTTATTGTTTTGAGGTTTTGTTTTTCTTTTGATGCTTTTAATTACTTCTTGTTATTATTTTTTCTTTAATTACTGCCATTGATTTTATTGCTAAGCACTTGCGTAACAGCTGCTGTTTTTAAATGTGCTCTATGAATAAATTTGACTGGACTTGACACTTCTTCATTGAAATGAGGACTCTACAGTCTCCTCCCACATTGCATGTGAACTGCTCCAAAGTTGGTATGGGGTTTGTGGATGATTGATACTGGATTGGAATTCTTACTGGGATGCATTCTGTCTCCTGCTTATTGATTGCTGGTGATTGGCATCAGCTCCCTCTGTCCTTGCACAGCTTAAACACATTTTGATGAAACAATTGAAGTACTGAGCCGTACAAGGAACATATGTGTTTTCTTCAACCATCAATACCATTTGATTAGTATTCACTGAGAGACCATTCATGCCTCTCACACACAGTACTCATTATGAAACCAACAGTGCTATCTTGGAGACAAACAGAGATCACTTGAGTGACCAAGAGTTCCCTAAGAGTCCATTGAGAAATATTTGAGTAACCTTTGTGGTCACTGAGCACCAGGTATGGCCTTCCTTTATTCTCAAGAAACAGAACAAAATTTTCTTTCATACCACAAGCAATTAAATCATTAAATAATACTAAGGTATCATGAATTACTGAGCTGAAACACCTTTGCTGTAATGATGGATGATGATGTCATGTATGTATGTATAAGTATGTCCTTTATGTCAATGCCTGCTGACAAATGTTGCAAATTAATTTCCCTAAGGGGACAAATAAATCTATCTATCTATCTAAATCTATCACTTGGGAGAATGCCTTTCTCAGAGCACAACACTTTGATGGTGCCATCCTACCAAATCAAGCACCCCTCTAGGTACAGATGGTCATGGCTTTTGTTGGAAGTATGCAGAAGCATAGATGAAAAAATACAAAGGTCTGGGTCTGCCCTTGGCTGACAGAACAAAGAAAGTTACAGTGTTATGCCGGTTACCCACTGCACAACTCGAAACGCGCCTGCCGTCCCCTTTTGGCCGCTGGTCACGGTCCCACTGAACCACTGAACACCGTCTGATGACGTACACTAGGGGGTAGCAGAGGGAGGGGTCTCTGGCTTGTTTTCCGGGTTCAGTTGTTGTTTTAACTGCACCTCCGACGGTCTTCGATGAGATTAAAACTTTTTTTTATGTTTGGGGTGATCTACACTGGAGAGGACAGCAGCCTGTCAGCAGCAACTGTAAAAATGCCACGTTTCTTACCGGAGTTTGGTTCCAATTCCTGGAGGCTCGATCCGGTGAGTTTAAAAAGTCCGAAAAAAGTCCCGTTGTGGTTGTGTAATCAGATAGCGAGGCTCTCCCGACTGTTTGCCGGATGCGTCGAGCCGCCAGAGATCAACATTTGGGACGTCGGCGGCTCGACGGCGACGCGCGCGTGCGTGTGCAGGCTGCCCCCGCGCCGCTTCGATCACTTGAATCGCGCCGCTTCCTTGTTCGCCGTGACTCCACGCGTCTCCTCCATAGACTTTGAATGTAAACCGGCCGCTTCGGCCGCTCGACAAAGGGGGCAGTGGGTAACAGGCATTAGACTACAGACAGTTGATGCAAAAACTACCTGGAAAATGAAATGGACTTCTAGAACTATCTGTGCATGGGTCCCGCAAAATATTGGCATTAGAATCAGTGATGATGGCAACTGGAGAGAAAGTCTGGAACCAGGACTGAGGGCTGTGACCTTCTGTTTTTCATTCATTCAACCTTATTTTATACAAGTTGAGCCTCGAGGACTCATTTACAAGAGAGAACTGTTTTAAACAAAAATGACAGATGATGTACAAACAACAATAGATATAAACACATATAAAATACAAAGTAAATAGAAGAAATTATATAAAAACAAAACGAAACAGCTACATTATAAAGCTTCGTAAAATAATAAAAACAGGAAAATGTCTGCATTGATTTTTGCCATGAACTAAACAATTGTTTAAAGTCTCTTTGGGAGGTCAAAGTCGACAACTTCAGATCTTTTTGCAAGGTATTCCAGGTTACAGAAGTGGAGTAAGATGAGGCTCCTTTGCCAAGTTCGGTCTGCATTGAGTGTACAGTGCCAGTGAATATATCTTGAGAGTGTATGCTGTAGCTGCACTGATGAAGTGACATGTAGGAGAGATCAGTCTCTCAGAAATCAGTTTCTCCGATCACACCATTGGTTGGTTTTCTAACTATCTTTCCGATTGGAGGCAATGGCCCTCATTCACGAAAATGTTCGTATTTTTATCCTAAATTTCTCCTACTTTTGTTTGTACGAAGCGTTCGTACGAACATGCCACGTCAGATTCAACAAAGTCTTCTATCCTCAAGAAAAGTGTGTAAATGGCTGCGTAAATTTAATGAATCCCACCTGTTCTATCAACCTGCGCGTGCTCGCGGAGAGGTCATTTACATAATTCCCACCCCTCAAAACACCATATAAGGCCACGTTTCCTGCCTTTTGACAGCAGGAAGTGTCCATTCATTCAAACTCAAGAAGTAAAAGGAGGAACTTCACGCGTTCGGAGATCTGCTCTCAGTCGCGCTGTGGCGCACCGCCACCCCCCCCGCAGGTGTCGGATGGTCAAATATTTTTAATGTTAGTGTAAACAACTGTGTTATAGTTTCACTTATTCAGAAGAGCTGTGGCGCACCGCTACCCCCCACCCCCCCGCAAGTGTCGGATGGTCAAATATTTTTAATTTTAGTGTACTGTGTTACATTATAGTTTCACTTATTCAGAAGAGCTGTGGCGCACCGCTACCCCCCACCCCCCCGCAAGTGTCGGATGTGTTTTTGAACAGAAGCATTTTAAAATGTCTCGAAACTACAGTTAACTTCATATTAATATTGTAGTGCATATGTTTTGTCTCCCGTGGGTCGTACAGTATCAGAAATCAAGAATAAATGGTTTGATCTGAAAATGGCTTCAAACAAACGTCTCGCCGCAGCACGGACAGGAGGTGGTCAAGGAATAGTCTGCGAGATGGATGGACAATAAATGCCACGCTGCAAGACGCATGCCAACATGTTTTGCAGCACAAATGAGTCATGCGCGCTCCTCCTGGTCAGCGCGCAACCACATTCTGCAGGTTATATTTCGAATCAGATATAATAATATATTGCTCCGATGGTGTTTGGCAGTCTAGCAATAGCATGAAAATCAGTCTTAATTCATACTTGTTCTGCGGCAGTGTATGGGAATTTTATGTACCTGGGTGTTAGTATGAGGAGCGGCTTTGATGACAAGGGGAGCGCACGACTCACTGAAGCCTGCGCGACACACCAGACAAATTAAACTTAAAATTATAATTCTAATTCAAACAGAATAACCTATTGTCAAGAATAATTATGGTGCGTGATATTTTTAAACCCAAAATATTTTCTAAATAACGAAATATGAAGTTATTCGTGGAGAAATTCCGTCTGGATGACAGCAGACTGACGCTCCTAAAATATACGACAGCTCCGGACCACTCGTAAATTTTGTTCGTATCTGAAAAAAATCGTAGGATACGAAAACATTGTTGAATGCCGCAAATGATCCTAAATCACACGTACGCACAGTTTAAGAACAAATCTGTGCGTACGAACGGTTCGTGAATGAGGGCCAATGTGTTCAACATAATGGTATTTCTTCCAGTTATTTAACAGCCAACAATGGTGTACCACAAGGTTCAGTATTAGGACAAACCCTCTTTACAATCTTCATAAGTAATGTAGGTCAGAGCATCCCTGATACATCCTTACATTTCTATGCTGATGACATAGTTGTTTACTGTCGAACTAAAACAGTTGGTGTCTTTCCAGCTTTTGCAATCCACTTTTGACATCATCCAGTCAGATTTGTTCTGTCTCAAACTTGTCCAAAATACTGACAAAACCAAAGGGATGCTTTTTTTTTCAAATAGGAAGTCGGTCCCAGCAGTTCTTCCTCTGATTTTATCCTCAAATGGTGTCCCTATTGAGCTTGTTGATTCCTATAAATATTTGGGTATCCTGGTTGATTCACATGTCTCTTTTAAGCTCCATGTGGAAAACCTAGTAGAGAATTTGAAAGTTAAACTGGGTTTCTTTTTCAGAAACAAATCATGTCTAACTCTGAATGCTAGGACATGCCTTGTAACTGTGACTTTCCTTCCCTCCATTGATTACGGTGACATTATCTACATGAACGCTCCTACAAGCACCCTGCAGATGTTGGATGCTGTCTATCATGGTGCACTAAGATTCATGACTGGCTGTGATTATCGTACCCACCACTGCACCCTGTATTCACTGGTTAACTGGACATCATTAACATCACACACTGGTACATTTTCATCTTTAAATCACTTCTTGGTCTGCTGCCTTCACTCATCAAAGTCAAAGTCAAAGTCAACTTTATTGTCAGAACTGCAATATGTACAGGACATATACAGGACCAAAATTGCCTTTCTCTCAGTCCCTCGGTGCAACAGTAACCATCTAAACACTAAACACTAAAACATTTAATAAACATAAGCATAAAATAGTAAAAGTGTAACACTGTCCTGAGTTTTTTCATAATAGTATAAAAGTATGAAAATTTACACCAACACTGAAACACCAAACACCCCTAAAACACCAAACACCCAATGAACATAAGCATAAAATGAAATAATAAAAGTGTAATACTGTCCTGAGTTTTTGCATAGTAGTATAAAAAGTATATCTATAAAATAAACTGAAGGTTCTAGCATTGACATTTGCAAAGAGTGGCACAGCAGCATATAAGTTAATGTACACAGTATATGTATGAGGTATTTGATGTTGGTATATAGGCAAAGTGGCATATGCAGTGAGGCACATAAGGCACATTTGGCATCCTTAGATAAGGCTAGTCAGAGAATACTGTATATGTATCAGCAGTAGTGTAGATAAAAGTAGTGTAAATGTAAACAGTAGTAATTTGATTTGATTTGATGTTTATTCATTCATTTTAAAAGAACAATACAAGACAGTTTCATCAGATACAAGAATACAAGTAGGATAAAATGAAGGGAGCAGAAAGAAGATGTAGTAATAAATGTAAAACAGTAGTAATAAATGTAAACCATATTATAAAATGTAAACAGTGAATGTAAACAGTAGTATGACTATAGGCAGTAATGTAATACAAACATTAGTGCAAATATGAGAAGTAGTGCAAACTGAATGAGCACATGACCGAGAGTTTAGTGAATAACCCGTTTGATGACACAGAGTCCAGTGTTAAAAACTTTGTGTTGAGTGGTAATGTGTGAGAAAGTTTTTTGTGTTAAGGCAGTTCAAATGGGAGAGGAGGCAGAGCAGGCAGAGTGTTTAGCATTCTGACTGCCTGATGAACAGAGCTGTCTCTCAGTCTACTGGTACGAGCCTGGAGACTCCTCAGTCTCCTCCCTGATGGCAGCAGTCTAAAGCGGCTGTGTAGTGGGTGTGTGGGATCACCTGCCATGCAGTGGGCTTTCCGAGTGAGGCGTTTGCTGTGTAAGTCCTGCAGTGAGGGCAAGGAGGTGCCGACGATCTTCTCAGCTGCTCTCACGATGCGCTGGAGGCTCTTGCGGCATGATGCAGTACATGCACCAAACCACACCGTGATGCAGCTGGTCAGGACACTTTCTATGGCACCCCTGTAGAAGGTGCACATGATGGGGGTTGAAGCTCCAGCCCTTTTCAGCTTGCGGAGAAAGTAGAGGCGCTGGTGAGCCTTCTTGGCCAGTGCTGCAGTGTTCCTGCTCCAGGACAGGTCCTTCGAGACGTGCACTCCCAGGAACTTGGTGCTGTCCACTCTCTCCACTGCGGTGCTGTTGATGGTCAGAGGGGCATGTTGTGCATCCCTCTTCCTGAAGTCCACGACAATCTCCTTTGTCTTCTCCACGTTGAGAGTGAGATTGTTGTGTCCGCACCACAAGGCCAAGCGGCTCACCTCGTTCCTGTAGTCCGTCTCATCGTTGTTGCTGATGAGACCTACCACTGTTGTGTCGTCCGCAAACTTGATGAAGTGGTTGGAGCTGTACGATGGTGTGCAGTCGTGTGTTAGCAGGGTGAATAGAAGGGGGCTTAGCACACATCCTTGTGGGGCCCCTGTGTTCAATGTGATGGTGCTAGATGTGTTACTCCCGATCCGTACTGTCTGTGGTCTCCCGGTCAGGAAGTCTAGCAGCCAGTTACACATTGAGGTGTTCAGCCCCAGACTGTCCAGTTTATGGATGAGCTGTTGGGGGATGATGGTGTTGAATGCCGAGCTGAAGTCGATGAACAGCATTCTAACATAAGAGTCCTTCGTGTCCAGATGTGTGAGAGCTGTGTGGAGGGCAGAGGAGATGGCATCGTCGGTTGAGCGATTAGGTCGGTATGCAAATTGGAAGGGATCCAGGGAGGCAGGGAGGACAGATGTGATGCTTTTCATGACTAGCCGTTCAAAGCACTTCATCAGGATGGGGGTGAGTGCTACTGGGCGATAGTCATTGAGGCATGCGGGCGTTGCCTTCTTTGGGACAGGGATGATGGTGGTGGCTTTGAAACAGGTGGGGACGATGGCCTGGCTCAGTGAGATGTTAAAGATGTCCGTGAAGACCGCTGCGAGTTCCCTTGCACAGTCCTTCAGCACACGACCAGGTATGTTGTCAGGACCAGAGGCCTTCCGGGCATTAATCTTGATAAATGATCGCCTTACGCTGTCTGAGGACAGCGCCAGCACCTGGCCATCAGGAGAGGGGGGGAGTTTATGTGCAGGTGTGCTGTTACTTGCCTCAAACCGAGCAAAGAACTCATTCAGTTCATTCAGCGTAGAGGTTGAGCTGTCACAGGTCTGGGGGGGGGTTGTAGTTTGTGATGGTCTGTATTCCCTGCCACAGACTGCGTGTATCCTTGCTGTCCTTGAAACGGTGAGCTATTTTCCTGGAATACTGCTCCTTGGCCTTACTGATGCCCAGATCCAGGTTCTTTCTGGCTGCCCTCAGGCCCACCTGATCTCTCGCTTTGAAGGCAGCATTCCTGGCTCTCAGGAGTCTGTAAACCTCAGCTGTTAGCCATGGCTTCTGATTAGCCCGAACAGTGATGGTTTTGAGGTTGGTAACATCATCAATGCACTTGGTGATGTATGAACATACAGTGTCTGAGTACTCCTGGAGACATGTGTTGTTGTTTGTGGTAGCAGCTTCTTTGAACATACCCCAATCTGTGGTGTCAAAACAGTCCTGGAGTGCCTCTGAAGACCCCTCTGGCCACACTCGTATCTGCTTGCGGACTGGTTTTGTGACTTTCACCAGCGGCCTGTATGCTGGCTTTAGCATAACACAGATATGGTCAGAAGCACCAATGTGGGGGAGGGGGAGGGCTCTGTAGGCATTTTTCATGGTGGTGTAAACTTGGTCCAGTGTGTTGTTTCCTCTTGTTGCAAAGTTTATGTTTCTGTATGTTTTTGGAAATACACTCTTTAAATCTGCATGGTTGAAATCACCAGCCGTGATGAGAAAAGCATCAGGATGGGCTGTTTGTTGCTCACTGATGTGCAGATATAGTTCATTCAAAGCCTCACTTCTAACTTTGCTGTTGGAGCTTGGAGGAATATATACAGCAACAATCAAAACAGCTGTAAACTCCCTCGGTAAATAGAACGGTCTGCATTTAATAGTCATAAACTCCACTAAAGATGAGCAGTGTTTGTAGACCACAGCAGCATCCAGGCACCATGCTTTGTTGATGTAAACACAGAGCCCCCCTCCCCGTGTCTTACCTCCCTCGAGGGTTCGGTCCGCTCTGTAGCATGTTAGCTCCCCTAGCTGAACAGCATGGTCCGGAACGTTGTTGTTGAGCCACGTTTCCGTGAATACAAACACACAACAGTCTCTCACAGTCTTTTGTGTCGTTCGTAGCAGGCGTATATAATCCAGTTTATTGTCCAAGGAGCGCACGTTAGCCAAAACCATGGATGGGATAGCCGGCTTGTGTGGGCTAGCTGCTAGCCTAGCTCTGATACCTCCGCGTTTACCCCGCTTCTGTTTTCTGTCACGCCGCTTGTGGCGTTTCCACGGCGGGCGCGATGAAGGGAGGCTCAGGGCTGGCTTCCGCTTTCTGTCCAGCCGCTTGTGGCGCTTCCACGGCGGGCGCGATGAGAGGAGGCTCGGGGCTGGCTTCCAGAGCAGGCCGCAGTCACGAAGCTCATGTAGCTTCTCCTCGAGCTCATGTAGCTTCTCCTGGAGTTCACTGTTTATTCCCAAATGAGCGTTTTTTCCGACATCAAGTAGGATCTCACAGCTATACTTGCGTTCTTGAACACGTAAACAAGACGAAGACGTGACGGCACATTGCGGCATGCAGGACAAAAAAGACGAAAACACCGTGTTGTCGGGAGAGAGAGAAGCCGCGGCGTTTGCACGCACCGCCATCATGTTTAAAACTCATCTCCTCCTACATGTGTCTGCGTGGGTGCAGCTACATTATGTGCTCTCAGGACATGATTACATGCAGTTTTCCGTCAGTGAGGACTGAACTTGGCAAAAGGGCCTTCTCCTACTCTGCTCCTGCTTCCTGGAATATCTTACAAAAAGATCTGAAGCTCTCGACCTTGACCTCTCTAAATGACCAAGAATCTGTTGGAATCCTGGCAAAAACCAATGCAAACATGTTCCTGTTTTTGATTTTCTACATCTGCCTTATAATCTGTCTGTTCCACTACTTTGACATCTTTGTTTTAACTTGTTAAAAAAATCTGTATGGCTCTCTTATGATTGTCTATTGTTGATTGTCCAAGGAAAATCTACTGTTGCTGTTGTCATCATTATTTGATTGTAGCCAGGTCTCTCTTGTAAATGAGTCCTCGAGGCTCAATGGGATTAACCTGCCTAAATAAAGATTGAATGAATGAATATGAAGGCAACAGAAAAAAAAGTGATTTAAATATGAAAATGTAACAGCGTGAGAGTCTGCTTGTAGTTAATGATGACATAATGACCAATTAATACAGAGTGCAATGGTGGGTATGGTGATTACAGCCCTTTATGAATCTTAGCGTGACATGATAGACAGTGTCCAACATCTGCAAGGTTCTTGCAGGAACATTCATGTAGATAATGTCACCGTAGTCAATTGAGGGAAGGAAAGTCGCAGTTACAAGGTGTTTCCTAGCATTCAGAGTTAGACAGGATCTATTTCTGAAAAAGAAACCCAGTTTTCCTTTCAGCTTTTTTACCAAGTTTTTGACATGAGCAGTAAAAGAGAGATGCGAATTGACCAATTTACCCAAGTATTTATATGAATTGACAAACTGAATAGAGACACCATCTGAAGATAAAATTGAAGGAAGGACTGCCGGTACCAACTTCCTGTTTGAAAATAACATCTCTTTGGTTTTATCAACATTCAGCACCAGTTTGAGATGGAACAAATCGGACTGGATGATATTAAATGCAGACTGTAAAAGCTGGAAAACTGTAACAACAGCTCAGCAACAAACTACTACATCGTTGGCATAGAAATGTAAGAAATATGAATGTAATGTATTACCATATTTTTCCGCTCTATAAGTCGCACTTTTTTGCCTAATTTGCATGCCCTGTGACTTATAGAGCGGTGCGACATGTTTATGGATTTTTTCCCCATATTTTTAGACCAATTTTTGGCTCAGATATGACCGTTTTTCATTTTGGTAAAAAATGGTGCAGTACCACTTTCGGCTGCTAGGGGTGCAGTACCACTTCTGTCCGCTAGGGTACACGACCGTTCCCACCTCATGTGTCCGATGGCAGCCTCCTCTGGTTGGACTGACTTTGTCGCAGCCCGGCCTCCTGCTCTGGAGCTCTGACACTTCCAGAGAGTCCACCGACCGTTTCCAGCTCATGTGTAAAGTGGTAGCTTCCTCTGGTCGGACACACTCTGTCGCAGCCCGGCCTCCTGCTCTGGAGGTATGAACTACTGTTAGCTCAGTGTTTGTTAGCAAAATAGGTCAATAACCACAGGACAGATTTTGATCAAACTTACTGAAAGTAATCACTAGATAGACATTTACAACTGATTAGCTTTATGAGACATTTGAGCTAAAATATGATGTACAGTATAACCATAAATTTGTAGTGGTTAGCTCCGTATTTTTAACGGGTACTATTTTGAAAAATAGCTCATGAACCACAGGACAGATTTTTATCAAACTTAAAGAAAGTAATCACTAGATAGACATTTACAAACCGTTAGCTGTATGAGACATTTGAGCTAAAATTCTATGTTTTAGCTTCGTAGATGTGTTAGCTTATAGCTCCGTATTTACCGTAACCGGGTACTATTTATCTAAATAACTCGTGAACTACAGGACAGATTTTTTACCAAACTTACAGAAAGTAATCACTAGATGGACATTTATAAACTATTAGCTGTATGAGACATTTGAGCTAAAATTCTATGTTTTAGCTTCGTAGATGTGTTAGCTTATAGCTCCGTATTTACCGTAACCGGGTGCTATTTATCTAAATAACTCATGAACTACAGGACAGATTTTGATCAAACTTACAGAAAGTAATTACTGGGTGGACATTTACAAACTGTTAGCTGTATGAGATTTTTGAGCTAAAATTCAAGTTATTTATAATTCAATTTCGCAGCGCGCGCAACGGTTTGGAAGACGTCAAAGCGAAACAATTTAAATCCAGCAGATTTGACTATTACATGAATTTATTAAGGAACGGTTAAGCTCAGAAACACTTTTGCTATAATGTCAGCAAAAATAATAATAATTTTTAAGCGTTTATTTTGCTAAATTTGAAAGAAAATGCTGCGGTCCCACCCGTGCGGGTGCACTAGTGTAACTACTTTTTAAATCCAGCTGATTTGACAATTACCGGTACGTGCATTTTATTAAGGAAAAGTTAAGCTAAGACACATATTCGCTATACTTTTCAGCAAACAAATAATTGTTTTTACCGTGTTAATCTTGTTAAAGTCCTTCCGTGTGGCAGCCATTTGCATCAGAGCCAACCACCGGTCCACATTTCGGGTTGTCAGCGGTGACGCGTAACATACGCGACGCGTCAGCGGTGACGCATAATAGATGCGACTTATAGAGAGAAGCGACACGTTTATGGATTTTTCCAATTTATTGCCAATAATTGGAAAATGCGACTTATAGAGCAGTGCAAATTATAGAGCGGAAAATACAGTACCTGGCTAGAGGTGACACATTGGGCCCAAAAATTCAACAAATACCGCTTCCCTCACAGAACACACTTTTAGACGTGTTCACAATGTGATGCAGCCCACTGCATTTACTTAAAGATCATTGATGAACTGCTGGAGATCATTGACTTCATTAACCTAATTGATCGTTGTCACTGAAAGACTGTTGAGCTATCTGGCAAATATTTAGACACGTAACTGTCTCTCTGCAGAAACTGTCATAGAAGATGCAAACGTTTGAGTTCTTCTGAGTTCTGAGTATATCCACGTAAACATTAGCACTGTTTACAGCAGTTTATTTGTTCAAACGTAAACTGTATTACTTGGTTCCGCTGTCTCTTTAAATAATTTATGACTGTGGGAGTGTACTTTTTTGCTTTTGCCCACATTCCCACAGTCCATGCATGCTGTGTGTGAATGAATCACAACATGTCTGTCGAGCAATGACTTAACACCTGCGTAAATGCTTGAGTGTGTTTGGTTCATGTACTGTACTGTATAAACCTGACTGTACGATGTCTGGTGGGTGGGTGTGTTTGAACTGAAATGTGAATCAGTGCTAACAGACAGCATATGAACGATGAGGCAAACAGTTAGCTAAATGCACACGCATGCACACACACACACGCACGCACACACACACGCACGCACGCACGCACGCACACACACACACACAGCCATCTTCACTCATTCTTATCTGACTCTCTTCAATCATTAATTTTGCTTTAGTTAGGAAGTGGGATGCATTTTATTTTAAACAGAGCCTTTCTGGACTGACGAAACATGCACAGGTTTGCATCGAGTTTATGGAGAGATTAGAGTCATTCAGTTTTATACTCTTGTCTTCTTGGTGACAGAAGCCATTCAATTCAAAATTCAATTTAAAAATACTTTATTAATCCCAAAGGGAAATTAAGTGTTGTTGTAGCTCATCATCCTGGTTTCATTCAAAAGTTGTTATAGATGCTGATAGATGCGGGCAGGAAGGATCTCCTACAGTGAAGCCAAATCAAAGTCAAAAAAGTCAAAGTCAAAGTCAACTTTATTGTCAGAACTGCAATATGTACAGGACATACACAGGACCGAAATTGCGTTTCTCTCAGTCCCTTGGTGCAACAGTAACCATCTAAACACTAAACACTAAAACATTTAATAAACATAAGCATAAAATAGTAAAAGTGTAACACTGTCCTGAGTTTTTTCATAATAGTATAAAAGTATGAAAATTGAAAATTTACACCAACACTGAAACACCAAACACCCCTAAAACACCAAACACCCAATGAACATAAGCATAAAATGAAATAATAAAAGTGTAATACTGTCCTGAGTTTTTGCATAGTAGTATAAAACGTATATCTATATAGATAAGGCTAGTCAGAGAATGCTGTATATGTATCTGCAGTAGTGTAGATAAAAGTAGTGTAAATGTAAACAGTAGTAATAAATGTAAAGCAGTAGTAATAAATGTAAACCGTATTAATAAATGTAAACAGTGAATGTAAACAGTAGTATGACTATAGGCAGTAATGTAATACAAACATTAGTGCAAATATGAGAAGTAGTGCAAACTGAATGAGTACATGACCGAGAGTTTAGTGAATAACCCGTTTGATGACACAGGGTCCAGTGTTAAAAACTTTGTGTTGAGTGGTAATGTGTGAGAAAGTTTTTTGTGTTAAGGCAGTTCAAATGGGAGGGGAGGCAGAGCAGGCAGAGTGTTTAGCATTCTGACTGCCTGATGAACAGAGCTGTCTCTCAGTCTGCTGGTTCGAGCCTGGAGACTCCTCAGTCTCCTCCCTGATGGCAGCAGTCTAAAGCGGCTGTGTAGTGGGTGTGTGGGATCACCTGCCATGCAGAGGGCTTTCCGAGTGAGGCGTTTGCTGTGTAAGTCCTGCAGTGAGGGCAAGGAGGTGCCGACGATCTTCTCAGCTGCTCTCACGATGCGCTGGAGGCTCTTGCGGCATGATGCAGTACATGCACCAAACCACACCGTGATGCAGCTGGTCAGGACACTTTCTATGGCACCCCTGTAGAAGGTGCACATGATGGGGGTTGAAGCTCCAGCCCTTTTCAGCTTGCGGAGAAAGTAGAGGCGCTGGTGAGCCTTCTTGGCCAGTGCTGCAGTGTTCCTGCTCCAGGACAGGTCCTTCGAGACGTGCACTCCCAGGAACTTGGTGCTGTCCACTCTCTCCACTGCGGTGCTGTTGATGGTCAGAGGGGCATGTTGTGCATCCCTCTTCCTGAAGTCCACGACAATCTCCTTTGTCTTCTCCACGTTGAGAGTGAGATTGTTGTGTCCGCACCACAAGGCCAAGCGGCTCACCTCGTTCCTGTAGTCCGTCTCATCGTTGTTGCTGATGAGACCTACCACTGTTGTGTCGTCCGCAAACTTGATGAAGTGGTTGGAGCTGTACGATGGTGTGCAGTCGTGTGTTAGCAGGGTGAATAGAAGGGGGCTCAGCACACATCCTTGTGGGGCCCCTGTGTTCAATGTGATGGTGCTAGATGTGTTACTCCCGATCCGTACTGTCTGTGGTCTCCCGGTCAGGAAGTCTAGCAGCCAGTTACACATTGAGGTGTTCAGCCCCAGACTGTCCAGTTTATGGATGAGCTGTTGGGGGATGATGGTGTTGAATGCCGAGCTGAAGTCGATGAACAGCATTCTAACATAAGAGTCCTTCGTGTCCAGATGTGTGAGAGCTGTGTGGAGGGCAGAGGAGATGACAAATAATCTGTCCACAGATACCGATCCATCCACCCAGATCCAGCTTGCTGTCAGATCCAGTTGGCCTCTCGGTCTTCAGTAGGACTGCCCAAAAGCTGGGCAGAATTCCTCCCTGAGCGATGGGCACTCCTCCCAGCAGTCTGCCGAGCTCCTCGTCACCACGGACAGACAGCTGAAGGTGCCAGGAATGATCCTGGTCCTCCCGTTTTCACGAGCCAAATTTCTTACCAGCTCCAGGATCTCTGTGGTCAGGTACTCGAGCACTGCTACCAGGTTGATGGAAATTTGTCCACGGCACCTCCTTTTCAACTCATTTGGGATTTGGGTCTGTAGTTGAAGTATTTGAGCTTTTGAGATGTTAATCAGTTGCCCCTGGTTGTTAAAAATACCTTGTTGCCATGATTATGAATCATAACAAATGCCCAAAAGTAAAAAAAAAAAAAAATTCAGTTAAAATCCTTCCAGCTGCAAAGCATTCAATATCAGCATAAATAATCATCAGAAAAAAGCAATTTACATCCAGAAAAAATATAAATTAAACTTTTCAAAAGCAATACATCTAAATTAATATAACAGAGCTACTCCAACATGCAGCCACCCTGAGCGACGCAATTAGAATTCTAATACAACAGTGTCGCCCCCGCCTATCTCTCTGATTTGCTACACCCATATGTCCCACCATGTTCTCTGAGGTCAGCAGACCAGTTACTTCTCACAATTCCAGGAACTCATCTTAAACGTAGATGTGACAGGGCCTTCACTGTCGCAGGCTCAAGACTCTGGAACGAGTTACCTCTGCTCGTCAGAAATAACCCCTCCCTCTCGGTTTTCAAATCCCTTTTAAAGACCCATTACTATTCTGTTGCTTTCAACACCAGATGATCTGTGTTTGGTCATGATATTTAATATCTACAACAATTTTATGTCTATATTCTGTTTTTTACTTTTTATTTACTTCATTTTGCATGTTGCCTATGTGTTGTCTGTTGTTTGTTTGTTTGTACAGCACTTTGGTTGGCCTTGTCACTGTTTAAGTGCTCTATAAATAAAATGGTATGGTATGGTAATACTGTTCAATAAATAAATAATTTGTGGTGGAAATGAACGAGGATGTGGAACTTCATGGCTGTGTTGGTGCAGACAAAGTTTCCAGAGGATGGTATGTTCCCTGAACCAGATTGACCTTGTGATGAATATCAGAAGAGCTCTGGCAACTCTGAAGGTCCAC